>JAODGE020007646.1:0-17764 GCA_027574965.2 Ecitophya simulans
AAAAAAATTGTATTTTAATTTAGAGTCATTATAAGGTCCGTGTTTAAAATCTTCTGCGCGTCCTGGGGGCGGCAAACAAATAAATCAAATAAGTGTATGCGAAGTCACACTCGGTTACAAATATTCAAAAAAAACGGCCGGCGTCACGATGTGAATTTTAAGTTCGGCGTCGGACAATACACTGGAACGCGCCGCGCGCGGAGCGGCAAACGCGGGAGGAGGGGGCGGTTTTTATTAAGCCGCCCCTCGGCGCTGACCCCTCGCCGGCCGGCGACCGCGATTCTAATGCAATAAACCGCCGGGCGCCGCGCCGCGCCGCCGACGACGCCGCTGGAGACAGTTTTAAGGGGGCGGCCGCCGCCGCGCCGTCGACGGCGAACGGATTTGAGCAAGTATCCGTTCACCGGCCGGGCGGGACATGTCCGCGCCGCGAATTAAAAGATAAAAGGACGGCTGGACGAGGCAAAAACTGCGCCGCCGACGCCGCCGCCGTCCGCCTCTCAAATCCAATTAATGCGCACGCCCGCTCGCAGCCAGATGCACACGCTTCGAGGATAATCGAATTTTTCTTTTTGCCGCTTGCCGCCTAAGACCAGCCTCGGGATTATGTCAATGTGACATCAATCGAAGGGGCGGTTAACTAGCTTGTAGATTTTATCCTTCCCGACATTCTGGAATTAATTTTTTTTATTGATACATAGCAAAATGTTAGAATAAACCGTGGACATGTTTAATGACTTTGATGTAATTTCGTTCAAAATTTTTTGAAAATTTGCGATAATTACTTTAGTAATTAATTTTTATAATTTTTTCCGAAAACTGTTGGTAAAAATTTTCTACATTATACTAACTTTAAGTTAGTTTTGAAATATATTTTAAATTGGCCTTAAAAAACTAAAAACTTATTTTAAAAATAATTATTTTCTTTCTTAAGGCTATAATTACAATTTTTTTGTCTTAAAACCATAGAAATTTTAAACTACAAACTATTCTGATAGCTTTTAAAATCTCTTACAAAATGTATATAAAATATACTCAAAATCAAGAAAAAATGTTTCTATTTTTTTTTTCAAAATTTAGGGGTGTTATTAATGAAAACGCAAAATTGCTCTAATTATGGGCTCGACAGTATTTTATGAAGAAATGGATGATCTATCATTTTTACTAACAATATTTGTCCTCAAAATTTTATTTATTGGCTAAAAAATTCATCCCAAGGTTGATCAATTTTTGCTCACCAGTCGTAAAATTTTCCGACTAAATAAATAAATATCTTAAAGTAAAACGCGGTAAAAAGGAACTTTTCTAACTTTTTGTCACTCGAGCGAGCTGTGAGCTCACTTCCTCACTTAACACCAGCACCCAAGAGCGCGCCGCCGCCGTCGATTTTACCCCATCCGCAACCCCTTTCTTCCTGGCGAGCAAAGTGCTGGACATTAAAAAAGTTATAGCCGCCGAACGCGCGCTTTGTAGCGCGGCGGCAAAAAGCCACCGCCGGCTTGCGTCCCCGTCGTCAGCGAGGGCGGTCGACGGTCGCCCCCCGCCCCCCCAGCGGTGGCAATTTCGCGTCGAACTCGCGTCTTCCGGCTCGTCTTACGCGAAACCTCAAACTTTGAAATATGGGGAAAGATTCCGGGGGGTGTTAAGTACATTGTGTATAATCAACAAGAACCCCAATCAGGCGTGCACAAAGCGGGGATGTTTAACGAGCCGCCGACTTTATTCCCTACCTACCAGGCGCTCCGCGCAAACGCCGACCGAAAATTACGAAAAACTTCAAACCGCCGCCTCTGCCGAAGTTTCGCGCGACACCCCGCATGTGCGAATAATCAATAAGTCAGAATTAATTAAGAAAGATGAAGACCGCAATGCGCGTGACACCTCGCAAGTTGATAATTGCCTTCGACGAACGAAGGTATTGATTTTTCATTACGCCCCTCCGCGATTGCGTCCCCGGCGGACGCTTTGATGTCTTCCTGAAAGCCGCTAAGCGCGCGCGGTTATTAGAAAATCATCTTATTTATTAGCCATCAATGTCCGGCCGCCATTGATGACACAATATCTTCCTCTTAGTCCTCGCAACCAAAATTGCCGCCGCCGCGGCGGACGGGCAGCGGTCGTCCGTTTTCATACAAACCACCCTCTTTTACTGGCCCGGACGATAAACCAGCCGCGGCGGCCGCGGACAATGGGGGCGGTCGGAGGCGGCTATTAGTTGTCATCGGATTATTGAAAGTTATGACAGTTGGCGTCGTTCTCAGCGACGCGATCGTTTCCCAGACTCAAGAGAAAATCGTAAAATAAATAAAATAACAAGAGTCGCGAAAATCGAGAAAACGAGGAAAAATCCGCACGTGGCACTTTGTCGGAAAAGTTGAAATACTGCTTTCGATTTAACTCCCGGGCGGCGCGTGCGGTAATTTGGCTTGTTAAAATAGTTTCGCATCGATGCGCGCCGCCCCCGACGTCAATTGAATCCTTGAAGGCATGCGCTGCGCATATTTGTGGCCTATTGATGGCGCGCCACTTTTTACGTCGCGAGGGGCGCCCGATGCGCGCTTTATCGACTTGAATTGATAGGATGCGGACGAGGATGAGGCTTGTCCTTGTTAAATTTGCGCCGGCGACCCCTGAATTTACATGTTTTACATGTTTTTGCCTTTCAATTTGTCGATTTTATCTGTGTTTTTTTTCTAGGGGTGGTCAATAGAGGATGGTAATTTAAGGGCATGTAAACAAACCACCTAGAAATTCAAATTTTTAGTTGCCGACTCAAATATATTTAGGTTATTAGCCGAAAATTTTGCAGATTATTTTTAAATTTTGTACAATAACAAAATAATTTAATAAATTTGTGTCGTCTTATCGTAATTTTACGGTCAGTTAAATTTTTTATAACTTGACATATTATTATTTTATTGGTATAAATAGTAACAAATGCAATTAATTTATTTGACGAGTTTGTTGGTACATTTTACTCAATAGATAAAGAGTTATATATTCAATTTATTTTACCTTTTTAGATCCTTTAATAATTTTTTTACAATTACCAGTGGTAAAACGTAATTAAAATAATTTTACACGATTGATATTTTGTCAATTGTTTTTTTTTGTGAAAATTCTTGCATTCGATAATTTGAACATATGTAAACTAATACTTTTGTATTTAGTTAATTATCAAAATTAATATAAATATTGCATAAAAAACGTCAAAAAATTACAAAAAAGATTATATTTTGTCCTACGTTTTCTACGTTCATTACTGTTGATGCAATTTTCTTAATTTTTTGTAATTAAGTTTTTTGTTTCATATTCTATAATTCCACGTATTTTTTTTGCATAACAAAAAAAATTATTTTAAAAAATTAAAAAAAAAACTAAAAGTTACAAGAATAAATTTATAACTTATTGTGAGTGATTTTAACCTACCCTAATCTTTAAAAAACCATAGTTTATTTTCTACAAATTGTAACATTTAAAACCATTTCTAGTTTTTTTTATAGGTATACTTTAAGAAAAAAGTTCTCTTGGTTTTTTAAAGTCTAAAACGCATGGAACTAATTGAAGTAACTAAAACAGAAAAGCGACAAAAGACTAATTGAAACATCTCTATTTTTATAAGCGTCGTCAAACGAAACATAAATTTTATTGAAGCACTAAACGCCGCGTCGGGAGGGATGATTAACGAAAACGGATTTTTGCTCAACGTATTTTAACCCTAAATACCAACAAATAAGGAAAAAAAGCAAAACTAACCGACAAAATAAAATACGGAGGCACAGAAAAATTCAAAAAGGGAGTAGTAATGTAAATCATCCTTCAAATAAATGACAATATGTCGGATATGTCCAAATAAGCGAATTCCAGGCCATCCTGACATGTGGATCCTTTTTATATTAAATTTCATTCCCTCCTATTACATTCCGAAATCGCTCGAATACGTAAACTGACCGGCTGACCGTCGTTTTAAGCTTTCCACCCTCTTGGAATGTCATCTGAATGTCATTCGTGACTAATATTACGATTTTATTTTTTCTTACAAAAAAAAGAAAACATATACCGCACTCATTGATGTGAAGCCTCGCCTACAGAAATATCGCCGCGCGGCAAGGAATTAATTATTAGTTTGAATATGTCGGGTTGTTGAGGGGTTGCTCATTAAATCTTCTCATTGCACGCTGCTCACTTCCTTCGCAGATTTGCGTATTATTTTTACTCCGCGATGCGGCGGCGGCTTCGGAGGCGACTGCGAAGGCATCATTATAATTCACGATATGTAATGAATATCGAATGTGTTTGCCGCGAACGAGTATAAGGTGATTCTATAATTTGCTAGCGCGTTTTTTGCGATTATTCATGATATTCAGGCGCACTCCTTTTGTTAGCGGCATGGACATTCATTAGTGATTCCTGCGAACCGCGCCGGCATTCATTTTTGTGTGTTGATTTTTATAAACCCTAGTGTAAGGATTTTTCCTAGATATTCAGAATTTTTTTTGTGTTTCAATTCCTTATAATTTTCAGTACTCAAAAGATCTCAAATTATTAGAATCAAGACCATATATACTTAAATGTAATTACTAAACTAGAAAGAAAAAAATATAATAATTAATTAATTTAATTAAATAATTAATTATCTATAGTTTTGTGTGTAGTTAAAAAAAGGTTTATTATTATTAATAAAAATTGTTATTGAAAAAATTGTGTTTTTGTTGAAGAAAAATAATAAACAAATTTTGAGGGTGGTTCCAGGGTAAACTATAATAGATACAAATATACAAAGAATTTAAATCGATGAAAAATTTGATTGGCTTTGATAAAATGTATAACAATCTTTAATTGGTTCAATTGTTAGTTAAAATAAGCATTCAAAAATCATTTTAACAATAATTACTAAAGTTTTGATTAAAGTTTTAAAAAAAAGTTTCAAATAACCTAATAAATTATTTTTTATATAGTATATTATTTTATTATGTTATTTTTTACTAAATAACAGACATATCCTGTTAACGTTAAAACAAGTTTTTTTGCGTCTCGTTCTAAGAAAAACATAAAGTTTAAAACTGTCACAAAGCATACAAATCATTGAAAAATACATTGACGTCGTACATCCGTCCGGCAGTAACGTGTCGCGGCGTTCGAACGCCGCCTCCGGCCGCGGCCACCCGTTCAGCGATGTAGATTTAGAAGCAATTGAAATATGAATTATTCACTCCTCGGCTACGTTCACGTGCGACGGGGCGCATTCAGTGGGCTCGTTTTACCTAAACAACATTTTTTTTCCGCGCCGCCGCCGCCGCCGCCGCCGCGACCGCCTCCATTGAGGAGACGCGCGCGCGCGCGATGTTAAAAGTTGCATTTAAAAGCGCGCCCGCTTCCCGAACGCCGAACGTCGACTTACGCCGAGCCTTTTCGGCTTTTATCGCGCGATCGTGTGTCATGCGCATTCGCCGCCGCCCTCGCCGCTGCGCATTGCATTCATCGAATGGTATCGCATACTTACTTACTCGGCGGCGCGCGGCGCGCATGAATAAAACAGAACGATTTCGCCGCCGCAGCCGCCGCCGCCGCCCCCTCGGCGAAATGGAAAAGTGGAGAACCGCAAAAGACGTCGTCCTGCACGGCGCGATATGGAAACGCGTTAAGGCGCGCGGCGAGTCGCGATCCTTCGCGGAAAAGCTTCCCGAAAGGTCCTGTAGGATTCGTGCATTCAAATGTGCCTTTTTCGCAAATTATTCAATACCTCCATTTAAGTATATGGAGTCACGTATAGGAAAACGTCGAGGAATATTTCGGGAATATTCCAGGCGCTCCTCAACTTGCCGCCGTCCTTTTGTTTATATCTCCTTTTCCTCGACGCGCCTCGTCCTTTCGAAAATGTTATTGCTTTCTTCAAACGGCCGCAAATATTTCAGAGCGTTCTGCAACGTTCCCGAATCGTCGCCGACGACGCAAGGAAAACAAAACAAGGCTAAATAAGGAGTGAAGAGCGAGCAAGGAGCTGGGTGGACGGGGCGAGGTAGAGAGCGGGACGGACGCGTCGTTATGTCTGAGGAGGCAAACACAAGGTACACATGTATGAATTAGACGATAAATTAGATGTTTGGAAGCGAGGGAACAATGCGCCCGGATGTCTCTGCTCCGGGCGCGATAATTCCGCGCCGCGCGCTCGCGCGCGAGGGCGGCTTCGATTGTCGCCGGCGCGCGAACCGGGGGGATGTTCGATGCGAGGCGAACGTCTTGCGAATCGAATGGATCGCGCGCCGCCGCTTGCGCGACAAATTTACGTGCGTCGCAATTACCCGCGACGTCCCGGCCCGATTCCTGATAGCGATCGGGGCGGCTCCGTCGGCCCGCCCGCTGCCGCCGAGAAGACGCTCCCGGCCGGCGGCGGCACGCGCAGGATGCGCCGGGACAATGACGGCGGGGCAGACGACGCCGAGATGTGTGTTTAAGATATTCGCGCCGTGCGTTTGATTTCTATGTGATCGCGAGCAGCGCATTGTTCGCCGGGATATTAATTAATTAATTGTTTGTCGACGCGCGAATGCTGCGCGTGGATTTATTGATAGTGATAATTAAGTTTCTGTCACGATGAGTGTTCATTTAGATGACGCATGTTGTTTTATGTCATCTTACAGTCATTCAATAAAGGGATAGTAAGAAGTATACATCTTGATAGATGGGGAATTTTTTGATTTTTACTAATAGTCTCATTTACACTACTGAATACTTTGCAACTCGTATTATAAACGGTTACATACAAATTTTCATTTGGTAAAAATTAAAATATGACGAATTTTATTTTTTATCAGCTGGTTTTTAGATAAAATTATTATCATTTATAGTTTAAAAGTTACAGGGTACAAATGGAATTCAATTTCAAAAAGTTTGTTTATTTAGATGACGCACGATGTTTTACGCCATCTTACAGTCATCTTATAAAAGAGTAGTAAATAGTTCATATCTTGTTCGATACAAAATTTATTTGTTTTTTATTAAAGGGTCATTTGGTAATTTGCAATTTTTGTTTTGGAAATTATAAATAAGTAAAGAAAAAGAAACATGAGTTGTTCTGGAAAATTAATGATGCCACTAGATGCACACTAGAAATATAAACAATTATAAAAAGATTTTTTATTTGGTAAAATTTAAAACATGATGAATATAAATTTATAGTTTAAAAGTTTCAGGGTATTATATAAATAAATTCAATATCCAAAAATTTGTTCATTAAAAAGACGCACGTTGTTTTAGGTTTTCTTATAGTCATTCTATGAAGAAATAGTATAAAATTTATATCTTTATATATACTGAATTTATTTGGTTTTATATTAAAGTGTAATTTTCTTATTTGTAATCTTTATTTTTGAAGTTATAGATAATTAAAAAAGAATAAAGGGGGTTGTTCTAGAGTATCAAGTAACCTACTAAATTCTTTGCACTCTATAAACAATTATATACAAATATTTATTTGGTAAAATTAGAAAGAGAATGAATTTAATTTTTTATCATATAGTTGTTAAATAGAATTATTATCAGTTGTCCGTTTAGAAGCTACAGGTTGGTATAAAAATGAATTAGATTTCAAAAAGTTTAAAATATTCAAATCAAGTTGCTCTTATTATCACATTATTTGGAATATCTTAGAATAATACGTGTTTATTAGGTAAAATGTTTATTTTATATATGTATAGAAAAAATTTCTTTGAAACTGTCTAATCAATTACTAAAAGCAACTTTTATTATTGCAAGATTCCTACCGATATTTTCTAAATTCAGCTTCAAATCATGCACTATATTAAAAAGGGTTAATTCTAGATTATAATTAATATGTTGGATTTTAACCACCCTTCTGAAAATAAAACTTTTTATTACTTCCACTCTCTGAAAAAGTAATGAATATTTGGACAATAAAACAAAATAACAAATACAAAGTTACGCATTTTAATTTTCATTTGTTTAACCCCTTCAAGTCGTAAAACATACCGAGGAAAATCCAAAGGATTCTCCACGTAAACTGGCCCCACATGAAGTTAATCTTTATGCATCGCTAATAGCCAAACACGTACCGGAAACATACACACACCTAATGCATTTTCTTCCCCCTAAACTTTGCACAACTCACAGGGCGTTTGCGAAACCATCGAGCCCTGGTCCGGTAGAAAGGATCAGAGAAAATGGGCAAAAAATGTCGGGTGGTTTTTCGGCTCCTATGTGCTCGTTACTTAGCGCAACGAGATTAAAAACATTTTCCGAAAGCCGACACGAGTCGAAAGCATTTTTACTTCAAATAAAATTCATATCCTTTTGGCGAGGAGCAAGGAGCGCGACGAGGATGCGCAAAAGGAAGGGTGAAAAAAAATGCAAACAGCGGCGCGGTTGACCCGCGGGCGCAGACTTCGTCTTGCTTTGTTTCGTGTTATCCTTGTTACGAGAACCAACTTGGAGCGAGAGAAATTCATATGTGATACACATTTCCGGTTGTTATTACGCGTTTGTGCCGCCGCCCCGCGGGCCGGGATGGGATGGGGTTGAGGCGCTTCGACTGAGAGCAATAAAAATGGAAAGTCCTCGGGGCAGCATCCGTTACGGGAGCCAAAGGGGTAGCTCAAACGATGCGCATGCGCATGCACGAGGGTGGGTTTCCTTTAATTTTTTTTCCAAGGTGCGCCGGACGGCAATAAAACAAATACCGGACGCACGCGCGAAACAAAAAAAATCATCTACCAAGATAAACGAGCCCACATGACCACTGCTCCTGGACGCAGAAAATGACTATAAAGGCATACCGGAAGATAAAACTGATTAGTATTTTGGCAACGGTAATTTTTTCTTATGCAATAAAAAAACATTTTATTTGAATTTTTTTCTACTTAAAGTTAAAACTTATATAACACATTAACATTTTAATTGAATCTTGGTAAGTATTAGATAAATAAATAGAAAATTTACTACCTTCATTAATTAGAAGAAAAAAGAAAGAAATGATCTGATTGGAGTTTAAAAGTAATTAAAGACCGGTTGACTTTGATAATGACAAAAAATTGGTTATAAGTTGATCTTTATATAATTTTTAAGCAATTATATATATAAATGCAATCATTAAAACGATACTTTAGAAATTTATTATAGTTTTAATACCTTGTACACGTTTTAAAATATATTAAAATATGTCAATGTTATTAGTCATAATGTAACAAAACACCAAATACTCAATGAAAAGAAGTACTGAAATGCCTTCAATGTTTAACTTTATATAATTTTTAAACAAATAATAACACAAAATCAGGAAAAACACTGTTTAATAGCTCATTTTTCAAAAATACATAAATAAAATTGCTAATAAATAAAAAATCATCTTTCAGTTGTTTTATTAATAACATCTGCACGATTAAAGTATTTTTAAACATCAATATATTTTAAAAAAATTATCAAGATAAACTTGTATGTAAGAATATTTATAAATATAAAGATATTTGCCTTAAATAATTAATTAAAAATATGTTCAACCTGACTGTTTGATTCCATTTTTGCTCCTTCTCATTTTCCACACTTTTGCCCTTAATATCCTTATAATTCCTTGTCAAGCAAAGCCATAAAAGCGTCGATCGTAAAAACACCCCCTTTTAGCGTGGCACTATCCTATTTTCAGCATCCTCGGACCAACTTTCCATTATCATTAGAGGCGAATTATATCTCTCACAATATTGCCAATAATATCGGCGCCAATATTACGAACGCCGCGCCGAGAAGCCGGAATGGGCGGCAAGAACTAGAAATTATGTTTTTCCTACTCGCTCCTTAGCTGGACGCACCCTCCGCGCTCTTTGAGTGCGGCGGAAAAACATTCGGAGCGCGTTATCTTTTATGAATTATGATTGGGAAATTATCGTCATTTGATCTTTTTCGGCGCGCAACTTTCTCCGGAGAAGCGGAGCTGATTATCCATGATTAACTTTGATTAAGTGCCCGGTGCAACTAATGGCGAGTCGGAAGTAGAGAGAAAAGGGGATGCTTTCGGCGATCATAAATATCGATTTTGGCGCGCGTTTTTTCGCGCGCGATATAATTGCGCATTGCGAGTCGACGTGCGTTCGCGGAGAAAGCCGAAACAAAAAAGTAATTAAACGAATTTAATGCTCCGAATATAAAATTCCACCCTTAGAGTTATTATACATATGTAGCGACCCCTACGTCCTTTGACCACCCTCGGAAAATAATATATATTTTATAAAACAAGCGCGTGTGTCGAAGAAAAATGCAGATGTAGAAATGAAGGGGTGCGATTTGTAAAAATGTGATTAAAACCGTGGGGCGGCATGAGAGACTGCGCGGGCGGGGCACGTTATCGCCGCTCGATGATAATAATTGCAATTAGTGTTACCGCAATTTAACTTCTTACATTTTTTAGTTTGTTATTAATATTCATATTCAATAGCGGCGATTTACAAAAAAATATATATTTATACATGCCGAATTTTTCAAATTGATCGATTTTGTTATTTGAGAAATGTTATTTATAATTTTAAGTCAATAAAGGTTTTCCGTTTTAGTGTCTGCTTAAAATTTTTTATTCATTTTTCATTGTTTAATTGATATTAACAACTAATCATTAATATCAAATTATAGATCATTTTATAGACAATCTTAGATTTTTTTATAAACTAATTTATGTGTTAAAATAAATAAGAAGTAAGAATTAATTCTGTGAAGATGTACCTAAATTTATCAACAGATTTTAAAGCTTAAATACGCAAATAAGAACAAAACATAATGCAAACATATGTTTTTTAAAAAGCCTCTCTAATCAGTTCTCTAATAATGTATAAAACTATTTTGACTAATGACATATGTATCAGAAAATAAGTTTAGAACGTAATAAAAAGATGTATTTGAAATTTATCAGTACATTCATCTGCTATAAGACCATTAAAACTAATAAATAATACTCATTATTAGTACTTTGTTTTAAAAACCATAGTTATCGCCGCCTGAAGATAATAATTGCAATTAGTGCAGGTAGTAAGGTTTATCATTCTGGTTATCAATATTCATAATCAAAGACGGCAAGGCTTAATAAAATATATTGATATTGATATTTAAAAACTGTTATTAAATGTTATAATTCAAGAATTGATTTCTATTTTAGTGTTTGTTTTAGAAAAGCATTTGTTTAAAATTTCTAATAAATATAAACGACTAATAAATTATATCACGTTATATGTTATTTTATTGACAATTTATTAAATTATGTTATAGTTTATAACAATGTAAAATTCTGAAATGGTTACTGTGTGGAAATAAAGAAAAAGTCAAAAAAATTTGGTTTTGTGAAGATGTAGCTAGATGACAGAGTATTGTTAATATTGTTAATATATTGACTAATGACACATGTATCTAAAAAAATTTTTAGAGCGCAATGAAAAAATACATGAACTTGAGTGATATATTTGTTTATTATAAAAATACTAAAACTAATAAATAATTGACAATATTTGTACATAGTTTTCAAGATAATTTAATTGACTTTTTAATGATGTATAAAATAACCAAAAATTAAAGATTTATCTAACAATTTTATGCACTTCAACATTTCAGTGGGTACAGTCAATAACTCATAAATATTTATGCAATGACTCATTGATTTATCGACCAGGCGGTCTCACCCGGATAAAATAACATTTAAATGCGGTCGCGTCGTGAATACAATCGACGAATAGCGTGCACAAAATGGGCGCGATTCGAAGCAATAATTGAACGCCGATCGATAAAATTGTGTCCTCCGGAGTGGCGTGGACCACCCGCGTGCCCTGCGCGAGTACATGTTTCATCTTTCGTCGGCGAGCACGTCTCGCACAGGGTGTTCCGACAACATGTCCTTTGACGAGGCCGAGGAATAGACAAACGCGCCGGGAAGAGATGCGCCGACGGCGACGCTCGGTCGGCACGCGCTTTAAGTTCGAAGCGTTCCGAAGATCGACCACTCGAGATATGACAAAGCGATCATCAATTAATACCGCGACGCTCATTTGTCTCGCGTCGTCGTCCGGCCGGCCGATGTCGTGGGTGAGGACGGCGAAGGAGCCCATGCATCGATAAATTTGCCCCTTTCGCGTGATTAATGTTCGATGCAACTTTTGCTCCGACGCAATCGTCATTAATTAATAATCACCCTTCTGGGCGAGGCGAGACGACGCGACGCGGCGAACACGATTCAAAAGCTCGTGACTTCGGGAATTTACGAAACGTTGGCCGAAGATCGAGAATGTTACGGTTATGTAATGCGCTACGAAACACTCTGTCACGTCAAACGTACATTGTATTTTTACACTGTTCCAAATCACTGGTAGACAATTAGATTCTATATCAAATTTTGTCGAATGTTTTATAATATATTATTTAGTTATTGTGTTGTTAATTGTCAAAGTTAATAAAAAGTAGGAAATAATGTGGTTGAAACTTTAAATTGTAGTGTTTTGCAAAACTTTGTTAAATCAAACTGTATATCAATCAGAAAAAAAGAAGTTCTCAAAAATTTAGCATGTGGCTACTTAGAATAGTGTACTGTGTCAATAAGTTATATATTGTTAAAGTTTATAAAATTGTATTAAAAGGTAATCAAATTAAAATCTACAACGCAAAACAATACCTTTGATATCTTCTCCACAACACTACGTACAAGAAAAAAATTTTAAATTTATATAAAAAATTAAATTTTATATTATCACTAATTAAAATACTTCAAACATTTAGAACAGATAATTAGTAATTAAATACCAAAATGAAAAAAATACATTGCATTTCTGCACTGTTTTGCGAATTTTTTTATAGCTTATTGTTAAAGGCAAAACAAAAATTTGCAAACAAAATTTTTACGGTTAATCTTACATTGAAAAATCTATAAACTCATATTTACAAATTTTAAATATTATGGTTTTAAAAAAATCATAATTTGCTGAAGTTAGAAAAGTAAAACCGGAAATACTAAACGAAGCTTGAAAAACCATAGCAAAATGGTTTTCATTACTCTAATTCTAACAACATCAATTTATAAACCTTATATATCATTTTGAAACTTACTTTATTGGCGTTTCAATACTATTTATAATAAATTATGCCACAAAATTTTAATTTTATATTTTGACAAAAATTATTTTTAGGCTTAAATATGCAAAAAATCAAACACCATATTTGCGTAAATTTTCTTTATCAAGTTTGTTTAATCAGTGTTCTAATAATGTATAAAACTATTTTAACTAATGACACATGTATTAGAAAATAATTTTAGAGCGCAACGAAAAAAATGTACTTGAAATCCATTAGTAGATTTTTTTGTTATAAAACTACTAAAACTAGTAAATAATTGCCAATATTACCGATTAAAGATTAATACCACCGTAATTTAAATTTTTTAATGTTTTTGTTTTCTAACCCAGTGTTATCAATCCTAATCATCTCCATTCATAATTAACGGTGGCAATTTACAAAAATAGAATTTTATTTTTCTGCGTGGAAAGTTATTAAAATAAGTTGATTTTGTTATTTAGGGAGTGTTATTCAAAGCTCTAAGTCAAGAATAGTGTTTGTTTCAGACGAGCACATTAACTTTGCTATAGTTTTTAAAAATATTAATTTCTGAAATGGTTAAAATGAATAAAATGTAAGAAATTTTGTTTTCTGTAAAGATGTAGAAAATAATTTTTATACACAATACAAAAATGCACTTGAATTACCGATTACTAATTACCAATATTTGTACACTGTTTTAAAAGTAATTTAATTAACTATTTAATAATGTATAAGAAAAATCTATAATAAATAAATTAAAAACAAAAATTATAATTGCACATCTTGACAAAAATAACTTTTATGTTTTGTATATAATTCGAAATGATTCAAAACCTTTAGAAAACCACAAAATCTAAATTTTGAAGCATGCCAAACGACGCGTTCGACGACACTCGAAGTTTCAACCCTCTGCGGATATTTGAATTGAATCGACGTGAATCGCAGACGCTTCGATTGCTCACATTCAAGTGGCCGCACGCGAATCAAAATATTTTTTAATGAGATGCGCTCTCATCGCATCGCTCATATATATTATTAACAACTCCTGAGGGTAAAAGCGTCAGTTGCACCTTACGATGAGAAATCAGATACGTTAAAGCTCGGCTAATTTATCGCGCCGGCGTTGGACCACGTTGCGCATTTCGCAGCGCGATGTGTACACAACGTTGGTACATTTTGCAGGTTCTTATCACCATCCCCTTATCGGCAAGCATACATCACGCCGAATGATTGGAATCTAATTGCCATAACCGTAACTACTCGTAGTTTAGTTTGGTCAGGTGTATCTGGACGTTCCGGTGGAGGTTGTGCTTTGAGGTTAAGTTTATGACGGCGCGGAGAGTAGAAACGGCCGGCGAGGGGACGTGCGATTTTCTTTGAGGTTAGTTTTGATATATAATCAGATTTCTTTCGAGCTTTCACGATGCGATTTACGCACTAATACTGCGCCGCGTCGGGGCGCAAAAAAAGCTGCGCAGGACGCGAAATGAAAGCAGGAACTCGATAAGTAGTTCCTCGGCCATCGTCTATTTCGAGCGGCTCGCTAGGAGTTTTTGTTTCGGGCGGCGTGCGCTTCGTCCTTTGTCGCCGCCGCCGCTTCGATTCCTTTCATTTCTTTCCCGTTCGGCGCGCTCTCAGAATCGGGAAATCCAAGTGTCGGAAAAAATGCCATATATCAACGGCTTTTGTCGCCGCGCCCGTGCTCGGATGCTTGCATTGTGTTTGGAAGTTAGTTAGATGGATAGGAGAGTCGAGTACATCAAGGACGAACGGCGATAGAGTGTTTAGTTTATATTCCCCTCTGTCACTTTTTGTCAGGACGAAAACAGAAGGTCTTAGGGACTGGACTGATTGCTTTAACATAAATTTCCAAAGTCGTTGATAGTTGGCCAAGACGGAAGAAGGAATTGAGAAGTTTTAACTTTGCGGGCATTGGAAAAAAGTTTGAGAATTAAGTGAGCTCATTGCATTAGATTGTTTAAACAGTAATAACAAATAGAAGAAAAAAATGTAAATATATAAAATCTTATAGTTTTAGGAGTATTGAATTGTCAACAGAATGATTTATATTTGTTTACACTATATTGTTGAATGTAAGTAAAAATTAGTGCAAAACTATAAAAACATTTTAAAATTTTTTTTTCTAAAAATATATTTTATTAATATCCTTTGGAAATAAAGAACCGTAAAAAGTAGTTTATTAAAATAAACATTTTATTAAACAAAAATACTACACATAATTAATAATGTATTTAAATACAAAGTTTATTTTTAGTCGTAAAATATTAATTTAGACGCCTATAACTATTTGAAATGATAATAAAGTTCTTAATAATATACAGTATTTTAAAAATAATTTAATTTAATTTAATTTTATATATAGGAACAATATTTGACCGTAAAGATTATAGCGTTAATTTTTGTAACACAGAGAACAATTATACTTTTTAATCACATTTACTAAATTTTCAAATGTAAAAAGTTATCAATAATATATAAATTTACATTTATAACTTAAATTTTATAGTACTTGAAAGATAATTTATTTGTCTTGAAATTAATATTTAGCAGTATTAATAATACATATATTGCTCTCAATTTAATTAAATAATAGAAACACCAATTATAATTCAATAAAAGAGAATGTAATTTTTAATTTTAAATTTATAGGAATAATATATATATTTTTTTATTATATTCCATATTATACATTGTTTTAAAGACAATTTATTCTTCTTTATAAAAATAGATAACATTATCAACTAGTTCAGTTATAAATTATCAGCCAAGAACTAAATCAGTGCGTAATAGAAAAGCACAAAATTTATTAGAGCACTTTGCGTCTTATATGTTTATAACTAATTGGCGCATAATCGACTGGGATTCATTCAAAACATTTAAGATGCTAATAAATTCACGCCTTCATTCACGTCTGATCTCATTCACAGCCATGCAACACTTTCGAACAGCACGTGATGATTGTCGATCATCAGCATTCAATGCTGTCATTTTTGTTTCACCTTTTTCAGTTAGGACTTCCTCCGGATTCGATCCAAAGGTGTTCGTTAATCTTCCACCTTCCCGAGTCCTGCGTGGGCGCGTAGACGAACGCGGCTCGTCCACGTGTCATCCACCTCGAACCCGCACCGAAACCGAAACGCAAAGCGTCAAATACAAATCTGAATGTGAACGAACCGGACGTCGATTGTTATACTTTTTAATTCCTTTCTTCTCGAGTTCCTCACGCCTTCGACGATCATTCGATTCAGGCGCACAACGACCAAAGAAAAAAACAAGAAAACGACCAGAGCACGAGAATAACAAAGCAGGAAGGAATAAAGAGATGCCAACCGATGAATTATTGATTAGAATATACGAGAACAGTGCTGGATTTGTTTTCGTTTACAAAATTTTGCGTTTTTACCGTAAACGAGTGTGTCCATGGCATGACCTTGACATGAGCTTGTCAAAGTCTTCACGAAATTGTAAAATTAAGCGGGAAACGTTTTCGTTCACGTGTTTGATGAAAATACCAATGATCTCTAAATGCCCTCCAAAAAGCAGCGCAAAGTATTCTAGCGTTTGCCAGGTAAATAGGTCCGCGATAAGGTATTGATCAAAAATTAGCGTTGCCGGTTGTAAATTAGAACCGAACCAATTAGATCGTAACGGCGCGTTCTCCTGCAGGTGGAAACTCAGCAGGATTAGCAGGGAAACGATCAATTACTAGCAAATTAACCCACCTATGCGATGACTAAATACAATATACGCTCGCGGTAATAATGAAACCTAATCAAAGAACAGGATGGTAACGCCGGGACGCCGCACCGCCGCCTGGATGCGGGGCGGCAATTTCGATATTAAACCGCCGGCGCCGCCGCCCCCAAACTTCCGACCCCAATCGCGCGCATACCTGCGATATAATTGACTTAAAATAGTTTCGCGACTCGTCATAAATTATCTATAATTTAGCCACCGTTAACTCATCACTTCTTCCACCGGGAGTTGCGCGAACAGGTCTACAAGAACGAATCGAACGCAAGCAGTAATTAATCACACAATGGCGTGGAATTCGGTATGCCTGCGGTACAGTCAGTCATAATTATTGTTTCAGTCACGATAGGACAATTATCCAGATAAGGACGATTGTGATTATCTTGGTTCGAAGGTTGTAATGGATGTTTTGCGTTAATGATTGCGGATTAATCGTGTGATTAATCGATGTTTGGGTGGGTGCGTTGAGATGGCATTTGTGATGAGCAGAAAGTATAAAGGACAACAGATAATTGATATAGGATATCGCATCGTAACGCATCGAAAACCGGGAATTAAGATTCAAACTTTGGATTCGAGCGAGACGTGAGCAATTTTACGCTTGGTCGCACGCATTATTCCAGATACTGCAGGATAATCAAGATAATTTGCCAGGATGTGGCGTAAACGTCTGGAATTCATTGAATACCAGTTGGGCAACACGAAAACTCATTTCAACGTCACAACGCCAAAAAATTCACAAAAAAGTGCCTCGGATAATTGAAGGCTATTTGTAGGTCAACAAGAAAAATGCTGAAAATTTTAATATCGAAAATTTTTAAGGTATTGAGAAATTTAAAGAATTATTTTTTAAGTGAAATTCGTCCTCACGTCCTCGTCATTTATTTCCTGCTGACGCATAATCCTGCGACAGGCAAAA
>JAODGE020007651.1:0-15095 GCA_027574965.2 Ecitophya simulans
AAAAAAAAACAACGAAAAAAGAAAGAAACGGCAACGTTCGCACACCTAAAGCGCGCGCGCTACCCGCGCCGCACACGGTTTTTCGGGGCCGGCGAAAAGACCGGACAGAGAGACAAACAGTAATTTCCGGCCGCGGTGCGTGCCGGACGACTAGTGCCCGTGGCCACGTGGCTGCGTTTAACACTCATTTATATTATCTGATGCGCTTCCATTATCCGTTGTTGCATCTACACACCATGGTCAACACGCCAGTCCTGCGCGAAGCACGCGACGGCTCGAAACATTAACTACATGCGTATTATTTATTCTGCATTTAACTTTCCTCGCGATAGCGTGTTGCAAAACGGAGTTTTTTGTCGAAAAAAAACTACAGAAAATTGTATGTCATATTAAATATTACCGCCTTAAGACGTTGAAATATCTTCAGGGCCTTCCTCATCTTATGCTAAATGATCATTTTGTATTGCACCTTCTGCACACTTGCTAAAGTAAAAAAAATTCCGAAACGAAATTTGTGTCAATAACTTGGAAACTATTATTACCTCGACATATAGTCAGAGTCTGGTTAATCTTATACCGTATTATTATTGCTAACGATTTCCTGTCACCGTTCGATCAGTTGCTCGATGCCCCCTTACCAGAAATCGGCTGGCCCAAATTCAAAAAAGTTGTGGAGCCAATTTTTAAAGTCTTCCTCATTGTTGAGAGTTACGAATGTCGACAAATAAAAACAACGTTGCAAAGAAAGCTTTTGAATGCTATAGTATACTTGTTCCAATTAAATGCACCTTAAGTGCCACTAAATTTCAAAATCGTTAAAGATATGCCACATCAGAAGAAGGTTGCTGCGAATCACTGCGCGCTACACCGTAGACGTTTTCACATCTTAACTTACGCTCCAATTTGTTTATCGCTTGGAAATGACGTCGAACACTCGGCCCCTCGAACGCCACGAAACAGAAATCGTAAAAAACGTTTCTCCCTTTGCGTGCCTGCGTAAACGCAACCATCGAGCCACACCTTTAACAAGCCGCAAACGAACGCGCACAACAAACACGCTCCGCACGCACGATCCGGCGGCTACGCTAGCGGGCCATTCGCTTAATTAACTAATTAAAAACATTAATAAAACGAATGACGTATAATTATTTCGATAATAATACAATCGTAGCAATTACACTTCGCACGCGACCGCCCTCCAAACTCTCGTTCGCCGGCGACACTTGCTCCGACGCGTCAAAGTGTAAATTCGATGCAATTTAGCGTCGCCGCGCGCGCCGGTCACTTCCGGCCCTCGGAGAGCAGGCGAATTTGAAACAAATACGCCGCGATCAACTTGATGCCTTCGTAGAGGTTTTTCAACGGGATGTGCTCGTTATTCTCACCGCCGAAGCTGTCCTTCACGGAAAGCGGCAATATCAGTATGTTCTTCTCGAGCATTTCCAAAATGTTCAAGCTTTTCAAATCTTGGTCATCCCTGATCATGTTAGGATCTTCTTTATAAATCTGTTACGAAGTGAACAATCATTAGTGGTGCTTCAATAAGTCAACGTAAACATTACTTGAATTGTAGCCCGACGCGCAGCTTCGTAGTTCAACGAATGGCAATCCTCCACCCAGGGCTTCGTGTCAGTGAAGACATCCACTTCCACAGTGTTCTTTAGTTTTAACGTTTGAGCCAGATTTAAGATGTAACTCTTCATCAAGTCGCCACTCAGCTTAGGTATTTGTTTTGGTACAATTTTCAGAATGATATGGCGCTTTATTTTGGTCGTGTCGCGTTTTGCACAGGTGCAGCGTTCTATTTTATCGACAAAGATGGTTGGCTTTCGCCAATAGTGCATGAGGAGCTTAGATTTGCTCCAGTCCTGTCTCTCTGCAGCTAAACTCTTTCTAAAAATAGATACAGACATCCAGTAACAAATATTTGAACCCTAAAAACGGCAAAGAATTCATTTCACTTACCGCATATCCTCGAAATTGATATTAATCGACTCGTACAGGTTCTCCTCGTCCGGGGTGATCTGCGTCACGTATTTATCGAAGAGCGGAATAGTCACAACATCGTCATTACAAATCCTCGACACGATCTCCTCCATCGTGACTTCCGGATCTTCGCCCGAGTTGGGCACAGTGGTGACATACAAGTCCACGTGGATGATGCCGACCACCCCGTAGGTGATGGCTGGATACTTGTCATTCAGCCATTCCGAATCGTTCATCACCACGTATTGGATGTCGAACAGAAAGTTCTGCTTCTGGGTCATCAGGAAGTCCTTCAGGCCGAGACTCCGGTTGAAGAAATTCGATTCGATGATGAATTTGATCGTAACCGGTAGCGGCACCTTGGACTGATTGAAGGCGTTAATCACCTCCAACCAACATAAGAACGGACCTTTGCCCAGAACCACGCCGTTTCCGTAGACGGACTTGCCGACTTCGGTCGCCGCCCATGGATTCGTCTTCCACTTGGTGGCGCACGGCTCACGCACGTCCACGTGGCTGTACACGCAGACGGTTATGTCCGAACTGCCGGCGAACGTCGCCAACGTGACGGGCGGCAACTTTACCATCTTGTCGCCCATCTTGTGCGTGCCGATGTCGAACGACTCGTACTTGGCGCCCAACTTGCGCATCCACTTCTCGATGTGGTCCTTCATCCGGATCAGATCCCGGCCGTACTCCGGACTGGGCCAGGTCGTGTGGAACTTGATGAATTCGTTCAGGTCGGCGAGAATCTGCTTGCGATTCGAGTCGACATGCTGCAGTATTTTGTGGAGCGCCGGCTGGATCTTGATCTTCTTGCTGATGACGCGCGCATAGTAATCGCCGTATTCGCTGTTGGACGTGTGGGTCTCGTTGTGTTCGTTTCGGTACGCGTGCGGGAACACCATTTCGCTCGAATCGCCGTCCGCCGCCGAATGTATAAATCGCGATAAATCGCCTACACTTTGTGCAAAAACGGAAAGCGTATGATATAATCCGTGTAGAGGTACGTGAATATGTATAGGAATGTGATCAACACATATTCTACCATTGCTTCATGGCGACAGAATGCAATCGTTGACAAATTAGCGCCAATCTCATGGTAACGCGTTTGTTCCAAGGCACGTTGGATGCTCGCGCAAACGCAATCCTGATTTAAGGGCGCGTCGAGGCGCAGCGAATACAATGCCGACGACGATATAGACCTTTATTTGACGTTTAGTGGAAACTCTGTGACATCGACGACAGAGCGGCGTTTTCGCGTTTCGTCGAAACGCCGATATACGCGAAGTAACCGTATTGCGCGACGTTTACGTCTCCCTTTTGGTTTTTTCCGAAAACACGCCGCGATCTTCCTGCCTTTGCTCGGCCAAGGTGGAAGAGGCAAGAGCGTCTCCTCGAGGCGCCTCGTTATTTTTCCTTTACCCTCGTCCTACACTCTCGCACGCCGATATTTTATACCAATCCGGACCGGCTGCGGATTTCCGTAGATGCTTCTCTTATTTTTATTTACTGATGTTTTCCTAAGTTTGCGTTTTGCTCGGCAGTTTCGCCGGCTTCCTCCTGGTGCGGAGTCGTAAACACACCTTTCACAATTAACCGCTCGCCGCGGGCAACAAATAAACAACGAGCACAATGTATCTTAACGTCGGATTACTCTTTCGACGCGGGCGCCGAAACGCGGGCGGCCAATGAGAATTGTCGCGTCGGCTTACGTTCCATGTACGGCGTTATTTGCCTGATATATGTGCTCCGGCGCGTCGGGGAGGTCGCTTTAACGGTCATGTCGATGCTTCGGCTCCGGCAAGAGTCCGCGCCGCGCCGCCGTCGACGCCACCGCCGCCGCCATCGCCGCCGTCTCTATGTGACGGCCGGGATAATCCATCACGATTTACGACGCATCGCCGCACGATTTACAGCACGCTATTGACATATTGGTACGTGTACACTCGTATGCGTTTTCGTCTGCCGGCGCTGATACTGATTTCGACGAAATGGCGTGCAAACCGCCCGAAAGGTGCGCGGCGTAATAAATAAAAACACACGCCGCCCGGCCTTTTATTGCCTCTTCTAAAGTTGTAAAAATTATACGACAACGCGACGTGTATTGATATCTGCTGGTAGCGCCGAATCCATTGCTGCCCACGATGCCAGACGAATGTTGTGACAGCGTGTTATGCGTTTTGGCGCATTTCGCCGAACGATTTGCTCGTTTTTCCATTTTTTGTTTCGCGATATTTTACGATTACGACGTATAACTTCCGAAAAAAAGCCTACCTAAAACACTGGTTATTTGACATAACTTCTGATATTTCATGATGAACTCTCAATTAGTGCGATATTTGAAAAATTTTGCTCCAAACGAGTTTCTACATGAAATGACTGGATATTCTTAAGAAAAACACGTAATTGAGATTAGATATTTAAGCTAATAAAAAAACAGTGACACCCCGTAGATTTATTAAAAATATTAATAATCGGAGGCAAACGCATCAAGCGAACGATTTGCTTGGTTTTCCATTTTTTGTTACGTGATATTTTACGATTACAACATATAACTTTCAAAAAAAAAAGCCTACATAAAACACTGTTTATTTGACATGACTTCTGATATTTCATGATAAACTCTCAATTAGTGCGATATTTGAAAACTTTTTCTCCAAAACGTGTTCGTGCATGAAATGACTGGATATTCTTAAGAAAAACACATAATTGAGATTAGATATTTAAGCTAATAAAAAAAGAGACACCTCGTAGAATTATTAAAAAGAATAATAACTGGAGGCAAACGCGTCAAGCGTGAAAGCGTGTTATGCGTTTTGGTGCATTTCACCGAACGATTTGCTTGGTTTTCCATTTGTTGTTACGTGATATTTTACGATTACGACGTATAAGTTTGGGAAAAAAGCCTACATAAAACACTGTTTATTTGACATGACTTCTGATATTTCATGATGAACTCCCAATTAGTGAGATATTTGAAAACTTTTGCTTCAAAACAAGTTCGTGCATGAAATGCCTGGATATTCATAAGAAAAACACATAATTAATATTTATAGTAGATATTTAAGCTAATAAAAAAACAGAGACACCCCGTAGATTTATTAAAAAGAATAATAATAGGAGGCAAACGCGTCAAGTACGAAATTCGAATATTCGGAGGATTGATATTGATATTGGATCACGGGTGCTCGCTGGTCGCACACCCGCTTTACTCGTGTTTGATTGGTGCGCTCGTGGCGTACTCGTTGTGATGCATTTTGCGTGTTCGGGCCGGAAATCGAAGGGCGAGGGGGCGGTCGCGGCTCGCGGCGTCGAGCGCCCGACGATGAACCGAAAACGCACGTCCGCCGCGTCCTCCAAAATGGATGTATAGACGTGCGGCTTGCGCACGTTCGGGACACACGTTCGCGCGGCGCTGCCGCCGCCGCCACCGAACGGAGGTGGCCCTTCTCGCCACCCGGGCGCGGCGACTGGCAGCGCTGATTAATTTATTGGCCACCAGGGGGGAACGTTGGCGCGGATGCGGTCGGGCACATCTCACTTCTCGCGCGCACCAGCGCTTGTGATGGCATAATGGCGGAAACGGAAACTGCCCCCTGCACAACCGCCGCCGCCGCCGCAGCCGCCGCAGCGCGAAACATTCGCAATTAACTGGCCGCGCAAACGCTCGAGTTGATAACCGCGAATATTTTGCGTTCGTTCGACGCTTTCGGAAAGCGCGCAAATGTTTGGAGATTCTTGAAAATTTAGCGATGCACGGTAAAGTTTTCAAGTTGCGGCGGATGAGAACGTCTGCACAACGATCGAGCGTTATTCACGCGCTAATAAGTTTCATTGCGGATCAATTACCACGCGCACAGCGTGCACACACGTTCGACGAAAGTTGTTGTATCATAGATGATCAAAGATTAATTAAAAACTTTTCCGCCGGCGCGCGCGCGCGCGGCTGATATTTTATGTAAGCGTAAACCTATAAACATAAACGCTAATAGAAATTCAAGGATATCGCGACAGCGAATCGGCGCAGGCGGAGAGGAAGTGAGAGACGTTTGGAAGTTCCAGTTAAAACGCGCCACATAAACGGGGCGGCGGCAGCGACGCGACGAGTGTTGCGAAATTGCACCAAAGCCCTTTTGAGAGAGTCGGCGTCGGCGTCGGCAGCACACCAGACTTTCGCGCTGACAGTGGAAAGTTATTAACGGTAAAGGTAAAACGCCGCCGCCGCCGCCGTCGCTGCCGCCCACCCGCGCACGGCGAACTGCAAACCACGAAATAATATGGCGGAGTTTAGCCCGACGCGGCGTCTCGCGGGAGCCGTTCCCGGCGCGGAATTGTAATGCATTTTCCTTATATAGTGTTTTTTATTATCGTCTATCGTGCGACACCGTGCGAGGCAACGCGGCGGCAATCTCGAATATCGCACGTGAGGGAGGCCTTTCTCATAATATTGCTTCGCGCCCGCCGCCGCCGCCGCGGCCGAAGCGGGCGAACGCATGAACTGCGCCTCGTTGCCGCCGCTTGGCGGAGGGCGCAATCTCAATTTTCGCAAAGTTTCATGGTGCGTCTTCGCGCGCGACAAATAAGAAAAGAATTCGCGCGCTTTGACATCGGGACTCGAACGAGTTGGGGGAAAGTGGCGGCGGTGGAGCAATGCGACTTGAGGTATTGTGATGAAAAATCGTTGAGTGCGCTTTGCATAAAACTCCCACCAGCTCAGTCGCGCTTTTAACACAAACGAATTTGGCGCTGTTCAAAGTGACGCTATGAAACTAACGTAGTTTTTAGATTTTGAAAAAAAACTGCATGCAATCGTTCCATTTTTATTTGCTGATTAAATGCGGAAAGTGGCATTATCGATAATGGTTATGAAAAGATGCATACACAGTATTGTTAATTTAGACAACTGATTAAACCTGCTGGATAATTGGTATTAATTTTGTAGATTTTATTGTTTATTTAATGTAATTAACTTGCAATGTTATTATATCAACGTAATTGTCATTATTATTGGCATAAGCTACGTTGTTAATTCCAAATTAAATATTGTCCAATTTTGGAATATGTCGCGACATCTAGAATTGTGGCTTCAAACTAAATTGTGACATAGTTGATAATCAACATCTTCAATAATACAAATGTGTACGAAGTAATGGCAGCAATGCAAAAGTAATTTTCTTTTGATCTAATCGAGGAACTAATATATAAAACACGATCAGAAACTCAAATACAATATGAATACAAGAAATCCAGTTTATATCTGTTTATATGCATATAAAGAATGTAATGCGTTTTTACATTTTATTCAAAAACAAAAACCAGCGGTGCCTCATCCATACATTATACAAAAATAATCGATTGTGAGCCTAATAAAGTGGTAACGTACTAAATCTGACTCCTGATATTAACAGCGCAAAATTGACTATAACCAAACACTGAAATTAAACTATTTGCCTTGATTTGCCGCGACGAAATATTCCTGGGCTTCTTTGGGATTGGGCTTAATAGTCAAACCGCCAGATTTCCAGTTGGCAGGGCAAACTGTGAGCAAGAAACATGTTTTTAACAAAATGCCGTTCAAACAAGTTTCTGATTAATCATTATACCCTCTCCGTGTTCTTCGTAAAATTTGATGGCTTCGATTAATCGCAGAGTTTCGTCTACAGACCGCCCGACTGGCAAATCATTCACTGACATGATGCGCAATACACCTTTGGGGTCGATGATGAACAATCCACGGAGAGCGATGCCTTCCTTTTCCAAAAGAACGTTGTACTCCTTAGAGATTGATTTGTTTAAATCAGAAAGTAAGGGATATTTCAGTTTGCCAAGGCCGCCCTTTTCACGGGGTGTGTTCATCCATCCCAAGTGGGAGTAGTGGGAATCGACGGAGACGCCAATCAACTGAACTCCTAGGTTGGTGAAGTCATCGACACGATCATTGAAAGCAATTAATTCAGTTGGACAAACAAATGTGCTGCAAAAAAATGTGTTTTCTTCACCTTCCAATGCAAAGCAAAGGTTCTACAGCACAATAAATTATATGTTGTAAATGTGCAGGCGAGGATTACTTTAGATTCGCAAATTCAACTGCAACAACTCTGTGATTGTGACCATATAAAAATGGTAGTTCAACAATGAATATCCATACTTCTTGTACAAATATATATACAAATATACTTACAAATCTAGTGGATAAAAGAACAAAACCACATATTGCCCCTTGAAGTCCATTAAAGAAATTTCTTTAAAATCATCCCCAAACACAGCAATTCCTTTAAAATTTGGGGCTGGTTGCTGCACCATTGGAGCAGACATCATTGATCCTGACCAAAAATTAATTTAACAACAATTGACAATACACATAAAATCATTGACAATAGAATAAACAAATTTTTAATTGAAAAAATAATCAACATACCTGTTTGAATCAGCCTAGCAGAATTCAGCAAGACCTTCTGTGCAGAAGCAACATGCTGTGGCCTCAATGCATTCATTGTCAAAACTTTTGGTACCTGCATTTAGAATCATTCAGCACATTATTTCATAACTTGCATTGCATTGCATTATTAGAATTTCTTGAGTATTAAATATCTTGTTACAACTTACTTGTCTCATCAAGTTACTAATTAAGGATGCCATGTTGATCTTTGATACTGATTTCAAATTGTTTCTGCGATTAATAAATATTTCGATTGCTTGTGTTTGCTCGACCAATCCAAATTTGAAGTGATGCGAAATGCCGTGCACACTAGACGACAGAAAAAGAGATACCTTGACTATGTTTAGGTTAAATGTTTAGGGTATTTAGTGGAATTTAGTGACATTTTTATTCACAATCGTCAACACTTGGTTTATTATAGGCAACTCAATATTCACCTAAAAATACAGGAGATTACATTACATAAATTGCAATTTCGCAAAAATTAATTGAGGAAAACAAATTATAGTTTTAACTCAACTTGTAGCAATCAGAAAATAACAAATTGTTAAAAATTATGCATTGTTTTATAATTTTATATAAACGTAAAGTGCGATGCACGAATCTTAAAATATCAATTGAAACCTCCCGTACACATGTTTGTCAAGTGTAGTGAGCATTGTGAGTTTGTCCGGTTTGTCCTTAAATCGCTACCGCACTCAACGCAGTCTTTGTTCCACTTTCGCGCGCGCTATGTGTTCATCTCAGACATCCGAAAGATTGAGCACAATCAGTACGACTACGGGTTTGTGTTTAGTAGTGCCGTTTGATAACCTACGCAAATAATTGGCACGATTTGCAATTGTTGCAATGTCAGTGCCTTACATTATCAGTAGGCTACACGAAAGTCGTCGTTCGCAAGTTTGCCTCGCATGCACATCGTCATGAATCGGCTAGCGACGTCGTGACAAACGCAAAACATGAATTCGGAACGAACGGAGAAGGACGGTCGGTATCGCAAAGGTTTTAATCAAACGATTATCACGCATATGTAAAAACGGTCTAATTAACCTTTGCATCACGCTGGAGGCTCTCAAGAAACCTGCGTGTAATATGCAATGACACATGCATATGAAAATATGTGAAATGTACAATGAGCACTAGGTTTACATGTTTACCACGAAGTTGTAATCACACATGCACATTTGCAGCAGCACACACAGCTGCAAATTGTGAGCTTTGGATTCATGTTGGATGGCTTTAGGGATATTAACACAAATCGAAAACATAAAATATTCTAAAATGCCTTGTGGTAAGTGTAATGCAGATTTCACAGTATTTCTATGGAAGATCAAGTGTTTTGAGTGTGAGGAGAACTATTGTTCAAAATGTCTCAATAAAGTTGATGGGTGAGTTAAAATTTACTTCATTGCGGCCTGACTCGATAACATCTTACATCTTACAATTGTTTACAGTGATGTTTTTTGTGAGACTTGTTCGATTCTCATTAAAAGACCACCAATTCGAACAAAATTGATGGAACTAAAGTCCAAAGACCTTCAGACCTACTTGAACAAACATAATGTATCAACAAGAGGGATTGTGGGTATGTACTCATAAATAATATTTATACTAAATGCCACAGTTTGTCATTTTATTCCTGAAGTTAGCTTCATGATGTGGTTTGTTCTTATTGTTAATTTCTCTGTTTTTGTTTTTATCAGAAAAACAAGAACTGGTTGAGTTATTTTATAAGAATCAAATACCAGCGAAAGATAAACGAAAACACAAACGCTTCAACTGCAACTTCTCAGGATCAGTGCCAAATCTAGCACAAAGATCCCAAACATATTTCAATAACTTGCGCACCACCGCCGAATCGGCGTTCAATTCGCGGAATTGGGCCAGCGCGACGAACAGCTCCAATGGCAGTGATCATGGCCACGGCCAGTCTGCACAGAATACGCCAATTCGAACACCACAAGCAACGTCGCCGACGAGACCGGAAGGAACTTTCAGTGCCACCTCGAACACC
Organism: Ecitophya simulans; assembly: GCA_027574965.2. NCBI lineage: Eukaryota > Metazoa > Arthropoda > Insecta > Coleoptera > Staphylinidae > Ecitophya > Ecitophya simulans. The sequence goes on from JAODGE020007651.1 coordinate 10,443, forward strand.
ACGTTCACGACGTTCACTAATAGTGAACCAACTTATGTTTATACTTCGAGCGCGATCGGAAATGACAGCCGCAGCACAAGTGCTGGGACTTCAAACACTAATAATTCCGATGCAGTGCCGGAAGCTACGTTTGCATCCACGCCCTCCTCCACAGCACCTGCCGCGCCGTCCTCCGCAGCAACGGTAAGTTAAGATTTAATTACTACAATGCGGGTTGATTGAATAACGGATGTTGATTTAAATTAGGAACAGGCCGAGTCGAGCCCGCAAGTGCCCAAGAAATACCCCAAGTTGTCCGATTTCCAGTCCCCGGATGACTTCAATGATTTGTCGGTGAAAAAACTAAAAGAGTTACTAAGTCTGAACCGCGTCGATTACAAAGGATGCGTCGAGAAAGCCGAGCTACTGGAACGTGCTAGTCGTTTGTGGATCGATTCAAATATTCGCAAAGACGAAGGTAATTTATGAATTCCACTTATATGCATCGCTACTAATTGATTGTCATTCGTGTACAATTGATAGTGTCTGGAGATCCCCTCGGAAACATGGACGAATCCTGTAAAATCTGCATGGATGCGCCACTCGATTGTGTCCTCTTGGAGTGTGGCCACATGGCGACGTGCATCGAGTGCGGGAAACGCTTGGCAGAGTGCCCCATCTGCAGGCAGTATGTGACAAGAGTGGTGAGAACGTTCAAAGCGTAATTCAAGGCTTTCAACGGCAACCAACTAAACCTAAATAAATTCATGTTCAACAAGGAAACTTGCGCGTTTGTGATGCAAGTCACGATTTCTTTAAGACTAATTAATATTAACGTTAGCATGGAATGTTGAAACGACGCTAGATATCACATACAAATACAAACTATTGGTATTGGGTGTTTTCATTGCGACATTCGGCGCGCAGAAATGCGTTCTATTTCGAAAGAGCAATGTTAGTGCATTTCGTCATGTTGACATACTAACTCTATGAAGTGTGTGCTATCAACTCAATTGTTTCATAATCGGACAACATCTATGTAAAAAGTAACTCTAATTCAACAAAAATAGTTGTAACGTTTGACTAATGTAAGCTAGTTGAAAGATGGGGAGATATAACTTCTGGCAATTAGAGATTGGCTGAATGACCGCTCATCATGGTGTATCTGGAATTGAGATTTTGTGTTACGAATGAAACCATTAATCAAAATTCGCGAGAGATTATGAGTTATTTAATTCTTAGACTTTATTCAGTATATATGAATCAATAAGATGCAGTTATATCTAAAAGTTGTGATATGTGTTGGAATATTAGTTGTTATTATTTGATGTATTTTATGATAAATATCCTGTGATTCTGAGTAAAATTTCCAGAACATTTCATTAGCGCATTATGAGTGCGCACGTGTGACAAGAGCGTTTGGGGATGTGTCATTGGAAATGTCATTAGCACAATGAATGTTTCACAAAATTTACCAAGTGACATTGCAATGACTGATTCCGATGGAAATCAGTCCAACAACTCAACATCCATTGAAGAATGAAGAGGGTTGACGACGACAATAATATCGACGATGTTGCGGACGAAGAACTGTCCAACGAAAATGATATTCTTGTTTCAATTATTCTCACAGAATCGACTACCAGCTTGTTAAGTTTAGATCTGCCTAATATAGAGGAGTGCGCGGACGTGGAACATTCGACGTGTGTTATTAAGCCGCTGCCTATAAATGCACTTATCAAAAAGTCGCCGTCGGTGTTTTCCTATATTTTCGGCCTGACCGAGCCCGAGATCAACGAAACCGAGGACGTGACCGCAGAGGTTGCTTTCTTTTCCGATCATTTCGCCATTGAAAGTACCAGCAACGTAGACATGGCCGAAGAGGAAGGTTTGTCTTTATTATACTTGAATATCGTCCACTTTTAGTTTGTTTGGCTGGCTTTGTAGACGACTGGCTGCCTGACACAACTTTCGCCAACGATGATGAAATGTTAGAGCCAATGGAACGAAATCTCAACGTGGCGCGTGTGTATATGAAGCCGTTATTGTATGCGAAGACGATCGTGCACGAAAATAACATTCAGATTGAAAATAATGAAATAATTGTTAATTTAATGGAAGTTGAAGAGGACAACTGTTCAGTTTGTTCCGAACTGATATGCAGAATTTGTCACGGTGGTGAGAGCGCCGGCGACTTGATCAAGCCGTGCAGATGTCGAGGAACTATAGCATTAGTGCACATTGATTGTTTGGAGCATTGGCTTCGCGAGTCTGCGACAAGTTCGTGCGAATTGTGCAAGCATCACTATAGAATTGTGCGGGAACCTAAGTAAGCCCAATTAATCTTCGCACATAGCTGAACATTATTAATTTTCTCCCCCTAATTATTAGATATGGTATATTTTCCTCCGTGTTCGTATATCTATCAACTCCGGGCGAAAACTTTCGCGAAGTTTTGCTTGACCTACTCGCTTTCGTATTTTACACACCCTCCGCAATCGCCACGACTTACATGCTAATGGTCATTTGTGAAAACATGGCAAAGGCACATATAAATCACACGAGAAATTTGTCCGCGCATCTGGTCGCATTCTTCGCCATCTTCGGCATGGCTGCCATCGACTTCACATATTCTTCTTGGTTGATATTAACGTGCCAACGGCACGTTATATCCTGGCGTTCTTGGTATCGCAACAACAGTTACCTCAAGCTCATCCTGCCGGAAAATAAGAAGAAAGCATATTCCAAGAGAAGCAGGGAAGAGTTTAAAATTCCTGGTCGTAGTCGACCAAGAACACCGACGGCTAGTGGGATAAATTCGGAATAGATCTCGCCCTTTCTCATTCTTCCAACGTGTTTAGAGTATTTTATTATGGTTTTACAAACATATCTTCATAGTATAAGAACGCAGCCAATTGAAATCTATGAGGTACTCTAAACACTTTTTGCAATACCCAAATAGGTGTATTATAATATACAGAAATTAAACTTATACCTACAATAACTGAATAGTTAAGTAACGATTGACTGACTGCTTTTGAACTGAAGAAATCGAGGACGTCGCGCAAAGATCAATTGCTTTTCTTATCTAGCACCGTTGAAAGTGCTAGGAAAATAAATACTTAAGGGGGAAAAGTTTGTGTAAATAGTTTTTGGATATTATCGATAGATAGTTTTGAGTTGAATTTGGAAATGATTTCTGATCGAATGCAATGTTGCGAATAGCAATATCAAGCTGGTAGTTATTGCAATTATTTTCTTCACATTGTTTATTGTACTATGTATAAGTAGTTCAAGTTACATTCATAAAAACATCTGCTTTGCAAAATACAAAAGGATTGCTATATCAATTAATCTTTTCCGAAACCAGCGGACTTCATGGGCTTATCAATTCGAATGATTTCAGCCGCCAAGTTAAAGAATCCAATATATTCGACAATGTCTGGTGTTGTATCAATGTGATAATGTCCAGCTTGTCCATGATGAGAATACAAATGAAAATGTTGCAGTCTCAAATCTAAATTGTCCTAGAAAATGACGATTATTGTTAGTATTGGCAGAAATTACTTGTTCTGTCTTCACTTACAAATTCAGCAGTTACTAGAGTCCCTACTGAAATTAACGGTGCCGACATGTTAAAAAACTTCAGCCAACCGTTAAGTGCCTCTTCATTATCCAATGGCACGGAAGAAAAATCAGGCATGACGTGAGTCTTGGCTTTACCTTCCTTCAACAAGAAAGTTCCCCCCAAGCCAACTGGTGTTTCGGGTCCGTAGTAATCCGCCAAAATGGTACGAATGCTCGCAATGAAATCTGCCTCACCCGTGCGTTTCGTAACATGCACTTTGATCACATTCCCAGGCTTTCCTTCGGACACGTGCAAGTTACCCAACAGTCCGAAATGCCCAACTTCCTTGGGCAGTGTCTTCTGAATGGGATTATTTGGATCGGTGACATTGATTCGTGAAATTTTTGAATCCTGCACGGTTATTTCCCCGCCATCAATGTTTAAGTTATAAATTCCCTGCAGGTATATGAAATATTAACAACGTGTAACGATACACCAATATTTAACAACATACTTCGCAGTTGGTTTGCTCGTGATCGAACGGTCCAGCGCCTGCACCGATAATAAAAGCGGGATTCACATCGGCAGCCTTAGCGATATCGGAAAAACTGTACAGTTTTGAGCGATTTACTGTCGGTAGAAGGAACGCGGGACCTCCGACTTCGACAAGTTTTGAATTTCCCGACAATCCTAGAAATATTCTATGGCATTAAATACCTGGACCTCCTAAATTATACTCACCCGGACTTGCCAAGGTAAACGGTGCCTTGGTAAGATCTGGGCAATCCACAATGGAGACATCAACAGTTTCGAAATGACTAGATAAGCCATCATTTAGTACTAGAAATATAACAGAAATTATATTAAAATTGGGGGCATCTTACATCCACTCGCCAATAGCATACCTTTGACTATTTCATCGACTTTGGGAACCACTAAAGGTCTTTTTTCAACGGACAGATCGTCCAGTTTTAAAACCATGTTGTCAACTCTGTTGTTCGTTTGCTCTGAATAGACAGACCAAACAATCAAGATTATTAACAAGTAACGTTGAAACATGTTAAACGCGAACGTAGAATAATCACAGGAGAATGGAAAAATATTTA
>JAODGE020007654.1:0-13854 GCA_027574965.2 Ecitophya simulans
CGCAATCCATCTAAAGTACCTTCGCCACTTCTTCGTATAGCCGCGGCGCCTTCGCTCTCGGTGCACTTTTCACCTCGACAAATAAAATGTTCACCTTGAGCGTCGCGTACAAATAAAACTAAGCGATTAAATTCGTTTATTTTTTAGCAACTTTGTCAGCGTATTTTCGGTCGCCTTTACTCTGCAGTCTAGTGAGCAAATTCGATTAGACGAATGGTTTGTAATTATGGCAAATGCTTATGTTAAACTAACGAGGATGCGGGGCATTTTGTAATTTGATCTTGCGCTCGCAGTTTTGTTATTTTGCGGCGATGCCGTTTTGCACAAAAACACGCAAATGCATCCAATCCCCATGAAGAACATAAACTCTCAATCTGTTAAGTCACTCCATTTATCTTGCCAGCATCCCGGCGGGCACCACTCGGTTGTATAAACCTTTCATATTTTTTCCGACGCCGCGTTTTTCATTTCAGCGCGTCCTGCGAAGAATAGCCTATGAGGAATCCTCGCGAGAGCGCATAAACGCCGAGCTAGCCAGACTAGAAAACGAGCCGTGCGTAGATTCAAGACGCCGACAGAGACAAAAACGCCTTAGTGAAAGCAGCACGTTTCTTTTTAACTTTAACGAGTTTAACTAGTTAACCTGCAGTCAACAAGTAATTTGCCGCCATTTATCACCGTTCTCGCACATGATATATTATATCAAACGGCATCTCTTTGTACAATAAAGGTGCGTTTAGTTCCGTCCAAAATTTATGACGATTAATGTCTGAGAGAGTGTTGCACTTCATTATCCACACATTTTCCTAATATTACGAGATGTTCGGAATGTTCGCGAGGAGATGCCGAGAATCTCTAGAGACGTAACCATGATGCGCAGCGGTGGCAGTTACAGTGGCGCCGAAATTGCCATGTTAATTGCATAATAATTATTCCAGTTTGGGAAAGCGCCCGAGCGCCGAGGTGGGGAAGGATACGTGGAATTGAATGTTCAACGTTCAATTAAATTTCATTTGTTTTGGGCACAGTTTCGGAATAGATTTGACAGTAACATATGACTTTATACGGTCAAATTTTTAAATTGCCAACAATGACATTTATTACACTAATTGGACAATACCCAAGTACGTCAAAATGTTGTTTTGTATGTAAAATGTAAGAAAATTCAGCTATATTTTGGGTGTAATTTTATCAGGCGGTGTTAGAACACGTACGACGATTCCAAATCCGTTCGAAAACCGTCGATTTGCGTTGACGACAACCACAATTCCAGACTCGGAAAGCTCGGCTTGAACAAGTCCCAACACGCGCTCGTAATGCGTTCGTGCGCATTCATGACATCTATGAAAATTCACCTACAATTGTTCTTCTCCTGCTGCGAGCGTAATGCGGATACGCTTGCGCCATTCAAACTTCAGCCGCCAACTTCCAACGAGCACGACGTTGCATCACTGCATCGTAAAATTTATAACCTCGCCAAAGGTTTAATTAAATTAGCAATTTAAAATAAACGCCCAGATAATTGCGATTGCTGCGGCTGTGGTGCGAATGGTAATTGTTAATTAATTTAATTATTGAGTCCGACGTGGTATGCAATTGTCCCTAGATATTTCTGTTTTGCACAATCGAAATAAAATGCACAAATTGTCGATTACTGCATTTACCTCGCGACTGTAATTGCGTTTAATTTGTAAATACAGGCATTGCAAATATACCGCAATGACGTTTATGGCAGTCTTTTGCTACAACGCATTGGTTTTAAACTGGAAAATTGAACTATTATTTCATGCATCAATTAGGAGTTAATCTATTTATTCCTCTAATGAAATTCTGTGGACAGTTCTGTCTCTCCCGTCCTCTCTCTCTTTCTCTCTCTCGTTTTCTCTTTCTCTCTTTCTCTCTGGGAAAAAGCCCACAAACCACAACCGGTGAAACAGACACTTCATTGAAAATAATAAAGCGCCTTCGCACATTTCTACAAGCTTACATACGGAGGTGCGAATTTCGAAAGGGGCAGACACAAAGAACCAATTTCCACTGCAAGCTAGGCATGATTCTTAAAATAGGAGACGTTGTAAGACACAGAAACGAAGAAAACGCCAAAGAAAAAAAAAATAACGAACAGTAAAAAGTGGTAGCGGTAGGTTGGGAAAAGTTAAGGCTTGAATGGCGTCGCGAACGGAGAGGCTTTTGTTCCGGCTAGGTTCCGGCGTGAGGGCCGATGGGTCGCGAACCTCATAACAGCCATTAGGTTATCATCGTGACTTATTACCCTCTGGCCTCTATTATAACACCTCCGAGAGGCAGCCACCCGAAATCGAAACGTGCCCACCTGCGACTTCATTTCAATAAAATACGACGCCGAAGCGGGCGCGAGCGATGCGCTGAATTTTTATAGAAATTGCGCTCGGAACGAGCCGTGGCGCCCGTTTCGAAGTTACATTTGTTCCATTGGCTTGTATACAGGCGAGCGGCGAGAATTCAATTACTAGAAAGAAATACACCTCTTTCGGCCGAGTTCGAGATATTAAATAACTGAAAAACGGTTATGCGAAGACGAAAAGGGTCCGTTTTAATAGTCTCGGCCAGGAAATATTGAAAACGAATTATTTATTGCCGACGCGTAATTTTATACAGGCGCGGCGTGCCAAGTTTTTCAAAAGTTCTAATTTAGTGTGGCACAAAGGCGTTATTTAAAGGGACGCAATTGTCTGCATCTTTCAACCGTTATTTTGTTTTAATTGTTGTTAACACTTATATTTAAGGCTACCACCTGTTGCCGATGTCATATATTAGCTTGTCACCTATCTGAAGCTACAGATCGGGAAAGAATATTTATTTTTCTCTTTCTGCGTTGTTCTCCTCCCAACGCTCTCGTTCGCTATTATTTCACGTTTTGTACGTTTGGATTGCTCTTCTGCGTCGTATATTTTGTTGATTTTAATCTTTAACTGCCACGACACTGAATTGAACGGAATAAACCCTCCGGTTTTGCTCTCTGCGAAAGTATTGTCTCCTTTTTTCCTGTTCCTATCGCGTTCAGTTCGCCGGGTGTTGCCAACTGGTGAAAAGTTATTTATTCTTAATCGCATTTAAGCAACGCATTGGATCATTTTTGAATATTTGATGAATGATGGTGTTCAATAATTGAAAGATTTGTCTTCTTGTTTCTTTTCGCAAGCAATTGATTGTTTTGTGATTACATGCTGCGTTAGTTTTGCTGGTAACCATCCATTGGTTCTTCGTTTTCCACAACCGGCATTTGGCGTGGGAACAATAATCCCGTGAAATGAATACAAGTCATGAAGAGGATCAATAAGCATTTTCAATTTCCAATTTTCAATTAACCGAAGAGTCCCAACGCCGACGTCGCTTGTTTGTTGGAAGAATGCCAATTGAAAGGGCGATGTAAATTGAAAATGAATACGACAATTTTGCTACTTCCCATATTGCATATACATTGATTGCAATATACTATGAATTAATATTTAATTTAGTGAAATTGTCACGTCGGATTATTTGGTTTGTTTGAATCGATACAACAATATATAGTGCATATAGTTTTTCTACTCGTTCTTCGTTTCTCTTGATATTGAATTCTCTTGTCAGCTAATAGGATTTTAGACGCTACCTGGGCACAAAAGGGAGGTATGCCCTGAGGACAACTGTCTGTAGAGATGACCACAGTGCTTTCCAACTTGGCATCGTTGTAGCTCAGAATCTATTGCTTTTAGCAATCTGTGTAGTATTGATTGAACTAAATTTATTTCTGACAGGACGACTGAACCAAGCTCCAGCGTTGCACACCAGATATCCTTGAGGCAAATTAATACACGATATATGTCGTGCAAATGTGTTTGCACTCTGCTCTAATTAATTTTAGTGCAAATTAAATAATAAACCATTAATAATATTGCATGTTTCTAACGTTGAAAATTATTGAGTCTAATATAATAAATCGTCATTGGTTTGTCATTGGCAATAATCATAAATTACTAGCATTGCGTGCACATTTCGCGATTATTGCACATATCACTTCCAATCATCAATGTAATTAATTTCGTATCTACCAATATTTTCTCGCTTCTGCACGAGAGAAATAACCGCGAGAATTTACAGCGAACATCATCGTTTCGACATGTTGCGGCGCACGAAGAACAATTCTACAATTCGCCACAGCCGTAAGTCTCAAGGGGCACATTTAAATTTCTTGTTATTTGAATGATAATAGAATAAACGAGCCGCTCGTACCGCCAACGTCACGGGCGTTGGGCGTGAAGCCGGGAAGCCAAGAATGGCTTGATAAGTCCGTTGTGAGCCACCGGCTGTCTTCGGTTTCTTCGAGCGCATTGTGTGCGCCGATGCAAGCCGACGAATCTGCCGCCTGCGATTGTGCCCAAGTCGACGCGAAAGGGTTACAATGACGGCGGCGGCGGCGCCGCGCATCGGGATGTGATCCCGATTCCAGCGGGCGGCTATTATTTCGTTAACCGCACGCTATAAGAGGAGCGCCAAGGCGAATTCAATTCTTATGCATGCAAATGCGTCCAGGACTCGTTTGAGTGCGCGACATGACACGCCGTAACACCTTTCAGACGCGAAACAAAAGCCGTAGCTTTGACACTCGGCGCATGAAAGATAGTTATACAATACTGTCACGTTTGAAACTTAAAGTGATAACTAGCGTGACGTGCTGACACAAAGTTTTTACTGATTTAATACTTAAATACTGATTTGAAATGTACAGTTTAGTAATGAGTAATAAAAATTATATTGTTTACATTTTTTTAATTTACAATAAGTAAATCGGAGAAAATTTTGTGAAGCAAATTGCAAATTTAAACAAAAACTTTTTGAAAAAAATCGGATAATTACCAACAAAGTTACAGAATGCAATATAAAGTTGATTTTTATATAAGGTTTATTTTGACCAGCACCCCCAAAACATTTTGAATAATGCTTATCCATTGGAAAGGTGATGAAACGTAGATTCTAAATATACTTTTAAAGCGGCGGCGAATTTCTTGCATAAAAAGTTATCAACAACTTGTGAGGTCCAAAATAGACTTCACATGTATTTTAAATAAGAAAGTAGTCGATAATTTAATGTCATCTTTGACTAACATGCCCAACTAATATCAAATCAAGCTTACCACCAATAGAAACCCCAATAAAATGTAGATTCTGAATATTTTTTAAGGCGTCGACAAATTTTCTACATAAGAAGTTGTAAACAATTTAGTTTGTATAAAAATTTTTCTATGTGTTTTACATGAGCATTATTTTTTAACCTTCATGTTAATTTTGACTGACACACCCAAAAATGTTTGAATCGTGCTTGGACTTAATCGAAAGGTAATACCAAATTAAATATGAACAAGTGTTTATCTACGCGACGAATTTTCTGCATTATAAGTTACAGACATATCAGCCAATTTTCCATCTTTTTTATATGGATATGCGTTTTTTATTGTTTGATTGCAATCGAAATCTTAGAGAAAATTAGACGTAGCACATATACATTGCATATGCATGAAAATTTTTATATGTTAATTTTACATATAGGCAATTTATTGCTGGCGAATCTAAGGTTAAGTTCATAGCGGTGTAGCAAATTGTTGTATTATTGTCTACATTTTTAAATGGAGGTGAAAAAAGTCAGAATGAAATTTATTGCATTGTGTTGAGTAATATATGATGAGTGATGTTGTGTATCTTTTCAAATATGACAAAAACTTAATTATCTTGTTTTCGCCATTGTTCTTTACCAGAAATTGGCTGGCTTTGAGTTTAAAACATTGTGAAACCAATTTTGTTGACTTTCCGTATTGTTGAAGATTAGCAATGTTGATAAATAAACGATATAGTACACTTGTTTTAATTGTATGTACATCGTGACGCTACAGCGGTTTAGTTTATATATTTTTGCTCAAACATTCAGTGGATAAATGATTTAAAGAACCTAGAAACCCTCGCTTAGCAACAGCACATTAACCTGCATGCGCTTCAACGCCTAAGTATAAATAGCTACAGTCGACAATGGCGGCATGGATCGTTAGCAGTTTGCATCATTGACGCCCTGTCAATTCGAATGCGAACAAACACGATTTACATTTGCACGTTTCGTCTTCTCGTTATTTCGGTATTGATTTCATCGATACGATCACCGCACGTTGCTCCCGCCGCCGTTTCCGGTGCGTTCTTTATTCTCCTCATCACCGCATAATTCTCGGTCCTGCGCGATTTCGCCCGCGTCCTGCTTTCATTACGCTCTTTACTCGTTCTTCTCATTTTTTCCTCTTCATCGTTTCCCCGCCCGCGATTATTTCTTATTCGAGTGAATTCTATATCGCGCGCGCGGACGCGTCGTTCGGAGAATCCGAGGACGAGCGGGAAATTGAATTCTCAGAAATGATAACTTGAATATACTTACAGCGGGGCGAATAGATATAAATCGGCGATGTCGCCTGCGCGGCTAGAGCTGGCCCTGGGAGGTGAAATCAGAGAAGACAATTAAATAAGGGTCGCCAAATCCCGGCCCTGGGATCATCCAGATTAATGCCAAAAGGAAAGTTGATTTGTTCAAAAAGTTGACTGCTTAAGAATATAATTATCTAATCTGCGATAATCAATATTTGTAGCAAAATTTTACTCTAAATTCGGGCTGTTCTGCTACGAAGTAATTTTAGACAAACAAATCTTTGACATTTGGACGTTTGGGTGGCAATCGAATATTTAATTTAATAGGTCATCAATTTGTAAGACATACAACAGTGGTCATTTTATCATTGCTATTTTATAACGCTGCAACCACTTTCGGAAATTTAAAGGATATCTTGAAACAAGCTGTAGATGGTTTAGAAGGCTCAGTAGCAGGCATGAATAATTTAACGTGATTAATTACGTTTGAATTAATGTACTTCGTTACGTTGCTAATATTCCATCTGCACGTGCAATAAATTTGAAATGTAACTTCTTGGAAAATTATCGTTCGCCCCCTGAAGCGACGAAATATTTGATATCTTTAAACTATTTATTACTACACCTAAAGCAAATTAACGATTGTAATGAGTATAAACAAATATTCCACTCATGCTATATTACAGTTGTTAATGGAAAGATTTTGTCGTATAACTGCACCATAAAATTTGCACAAAAGTAGTTATGCAGTTACGCCACCACCTTCTGGCGGCTTCCAGACGCCGCCAACGTGCAGCGTTCATGTTGCAAGTACAAAGTGAAGTCAAATTCCCACCGCACGCCGAGACCCATTCTTCCACCAGATATGGCAAGAGTTGGGAACGACGTCCATTGCCATTGCCAGATTCTGGAAAACCTGCTTACTTTTGATTAGCGCACGGCGCTACCAGAACAGGGTCTTGGCAAAACAGGCGGTCTCATCTTGTTCTGGAGGGACGCGAAACGCCAGGGTACACATCGGCCTCGTAAAACTTAAACGGCGCAAGTGCGAGCCCGGTTTAACGCCTGATATTACTTTAACACTTACGAGTATGCGCTGACAATATAGTAAGTAGGATATTAGCATGCAAGATGTATATGAGCCCGACGATAAAACGACAGGTCGTCGAGATGATATAATATTGTGCAGGTGTGTGAGCTTGTGACCGGAAAGGCATAATGGTCTGACCATTGGCCATGCTGTTGGAGCATAATGATTCAATACTAAATACGCAATTTCGTTAAATATTCGGTATACACAAATATAAGCCTCGTGGAATTTTCAATGAAACTTTTTGTTTAATTTCCACGGTATCTCGCTGGCTGAGCAGGAGCGCCAAAGTAACGGCATTGCTTTAGTGAATTATTTGTTCGTCGCGTCTTTATTTCGGAATGCTTTCTGCGCCCGTTCAGTTCGGACGACTGGAGCTTTACAACCTATTTGTAGGTCGGTTGCCCGTGAAGACAACAAAAGTCCAAATGATTTAGGGCTTAACCGTGCAGGATAAAATAATAACATTCGAAACAATGGGGGGTCTACTACGCCAGCCAGCAGGAAAATCAACCTACGGCTGCGAAAGCGACGGCTATATATGTAAATAATTGGAGCTTTTTTATTGTTTTCCTTCCGTGCCTCACGTCTATAATATGCATTAACATTTTTTAGTCGGTATTTATTTTATTGCTCAAATAGTTATTTATTTACGCACGAATAAAGACATAAGAACCTGCTCTTTCCGTTTGCATGTTGTCGAGTAATTAATTTTTGTACAACAAATCAACACTCATTAATCAGTCAAGGGAGTAAGGTGGTAAAAACAAACAAAAACATCTTTCTCTCTTGGCTCATCTATCAATATTTGATTAATTCACATAGGAATCGTAGTAAATTATTTAAGATATTATCGAATCGTGATAGCAATGTAAACATTATCGTACAAGGATTGCCATAGCTTAATTAATCGCGGATTCGGAGGAAATTCGCGGGAAATGAAACACTCGCACCATCTATTGCGTGTTGTCGGAAAATCATTGTGCGAGGGCGCATCTGGTCACTACGGGGAGGAAAATTCTACTTTGGTGAGTTCAACTGCCGACTAAAAAGGGAACCATGTTTATTTCGTTGTTTGTCAATTTTTACAGTAGAATTGATCAAAAACTAATTATACGCATGTCAGGTTTAATTAAATTTAAACTAATTAACTAGTTGAACTGCAATATCTTTTCTCATTATAATACCTGTCATTTGAAACGCAAAAATATGTTGCCAACAAATAATGTAATAATCGAATTATTAGTGGCGAAATAATTCGGCAAATGAAGCGGTTTATTAAATATTAAACCCTCAGCAATCGTTCGGGTACCACGACGGTTTGGAGAAAATGTGTCACCCATTTATGCTCATCATTGTCAGTTGTCGGGGTAGTTAGTAAATTATGAAACAACGCGATGAAAAGCAGACGCGAAATTAGAAGCTGAAGCGGTTACTAATTAATTGAGTTATGCTTTATTGCTCCTAGACAGAGTATTGGAGAGGCGCGCCAAAGTTGCGGGAAATTTTATACGCATGGGTAAATAGTTAATTCGCTTTGTAACACGCAATCGGGTCTGCAATTATAAATTAAAACTTGCCTCACGTACGTTCATAACTATTAATGGCGAATACGCCAACATAACAAGTTGGTAATTATATTTTATTTACGGAAACTTTTTCAGAAAGCTCCGACGCTCTAATTGTTTGCACAATGCGCTTAAATTATTGACGACTACAAAATTGCGCTCGCTTTAAGATGAAATTATTCACACCCGCGCGATTCCTTTGTGAAACTTTCGAAAAGTACATTTTCTCTACTTAATTATTGAGCGTCCGTTAAGAACGTTTCGGGAATTGTCAGAGCGCCTCTTTAAACTTTTCCCTCTCTAATTTGCGCATATTCCTCGCGACATTAACACGCCGCAAAATTGGCCTTAATTATTTGATTCGTTGGTTTAGCGGAATTTGATTAATTCATTAAATACGTCGAAATTATTATTGAATCGACGATATTGTTTGGAGGTGCGTGTCGGCCGCGTGCGGCGCGTTGGAAAATCATGCGCGCCAGCGCAGCTCGCAGATCGGCGCGCAGAGTGTCGCTGCGCCGCCAGTTTTCCGATTTCCACAAGCGCGTCGGGCAAGTTTTCCCAAACGAAGCGCTCTCAGTTCCGCGCTGGTCGTCATGCGGCGAGCTCGCGACGCTCAATGGACGGCAAACGCGCTCTCGTGCTTCGCTTCGCAACGATCGTAATTTCGTTCCATTGTCACGCTTCAGCAACATGGGCAAAACCATTAGGTAACTAGTAGTTAACTATATCTAAATTTAATTTCAATATTAAATTGGTTTTTTCACCCATTTTGTAGTAAAGTTTTCTTGCTTTTTCGATCTTTCCGTGCAAACTTAGTGAATCCAATTTGTGTGGAACAATATGTTATAGCAAACAGTGCATAGGATAAATGATGTTAGTAAATAAATTTTTTGACAAATAATTAAATCCTTTCGATATGACCCTCGGGCAGTTTGTAGCGCGTTGTAAGATGCGAGGATAAGACCGAACGCGTTGAAAATAAGATTGAAAGGACTGTTAATCTCACGCTTGACGCTCATTTCGCGCCTTCCTTCAACTCTTCAGCATCTCATCGCGCTCGTTTCGGGCCTTGTTCCGTCCAACTTTAGCAACCGTCTTTGCAGCGCGAAAGTGACACGGTTTTTCTTGTCAACGCCTAAAACCATTACGCCTTATTTTATTTCTGCGTTTCGTGCCGGTTCGTTCGCTGCACGCGCCGCTGGCGTTTCTGATTCTTCGTTTTGGCATTGGCGTCACGTTTTGCAAATTTGTGCGCTGGCAAATTGCAAGTCGGAGTGAATGTGAAGCGCGACGCGGGTGCAGCGCGACAACGCAAATAAATTTCAATCGCCGCCGGCTGTCATCGCCTGCATATTTCGCATATTTTACGAAAGCGCCAAGGCAAGCATATCCATCGCAATCACTTTCGGCAATTCAACGTGCGTCTTGAAGTGCGATTGCGACGACAATTACGGACGCAATTACACATTGAGAAATCGTTTGCCAGACACAACGTTAAAGCGTTCTGCGCGGCTCAGCCCGAGGATAACGACGTGGAGGCTCCGGGCGCGTGGCACCGCGGCGAAGAGAAAGGGTCGCCTGGCACGCGAAATATTAATTAATAAAATACGCGCATTGCAGTGTGTCGCTGTTTGTATGCAGCTCTGGCATCGTGGCTCCGTTCTTGCTAAATATACACGTTTGCATCGAATGTTGCGCTAAGCCATTGAATATTTGTTCATTGCTTAATTGGCTCTCTAGGAAGTAAAGGAAAAATGCCTTTGCATATTTGATTTGTGCTTCGTCGCTTTGCATGCGCTGAAAAATCGTTGCGAGCATTGCGTTTCAATTGTAGGAAAGTTTTTCATGTTTTATGTTTTACGCGTCATAAAGAAATGCTGAACTAATGAGCATGTGGCAGCGAACTAAAGAAAATGTCACTGAAATGCCAAGAAACTAAAAAAAGAAAAACTCAATTTAATGTCAATATCAGGAAAGAAAAATTGTAATTTCAGCTGACGCCTGCAATTAATTTGCAATTAACCCAATGCTAACACACTTCGAAACTGGTTTCAAAATGACAAATTTCAAATGTACATCGACACGTTGCAAAGACATTAGGGTGCGAATGGTGAGCATTTCACGACTCCAAGACGTCGGCGGAGGCCAAAGAGCTTCGTGTTTAATTTCCAGTCATTGCTTCGGTGCCGCACCGCTTCTCGAGACTAAACGCGGTGGAAAATCAACGAAAAAGCAAAGAGAATTACAACGCCTAGCGTCGAACGTTTTTCGTGCGCCGCGCGCGTTGATTGCCTGTAATAAAGCATCGAAATTAAAATAGAAATGGGAATATACGCGGTGCAGATGTTTCGGCGTTGACTGTGAGCGGATAAATAAATTCTTTGTTCGAAGGCCTCGGCCAAACTGGAAACTGTGTTATGCCGGCGGTAATGCGGAACAGAAATGCACGTTGGAGCAGGATCTGAGCAACACGTTTCACTCGCGACCTCATGCTTCGCCTTCCATCTTTTTCTCCCCTTTCGCCCGATGGATGTGTTTGCTGTCGGCGCGTTGACTGGCAGAGACATTACTTCTGCTTACGTACGGCGCCAGCGACTCCGCTAAACTCCGCGCGGTCCTAATTTGTGCAAAAATATGAAACGTGCTAATTACGTTTCTCGCTCTGCAGCGATCGCGGCAGGCGGGCGAATATGCATGCGCTTTATCCGGACGGAGAGAGGTTGATATTCACTTTCATTTTGTTTTTTTTATTAATTAAAAACTCGCGAGCTGGCTGGTCACAGCAACGCGCGCGTTTCTTGGCGCGATATTATTTCTAACGTTTCTGATTGCAACATGATGATAAATATTTGTAATTTCCGGCTAAAATTTGATTACAAGCATTCGGATGAAAATCTTCGCGATATGCGCGTAATTAAAACATTTTTTGTGCGAATTAATGAACAACTAATTACGCAAAAAACTATTGAACGCCGACGGCGGAAATTAATTGCGCCCGAGATTTTATGCCGTCCCGGATTTGTGTGTTTTACTTTTATGCTCGCGCGCGGCCGGGAGTATCTCCAATTACTACATATTCACTGTTATTAGCCTCTTTGCATTGCTAATGAGGCCTCTTGGAAGCGCATGGAGCTCGGTAACGTCCGCTATTTCGCGCGCTCTATGCGCCCGCTCGGCCGCCGCCACCTCGACGACGGCGGCTGTTACACAGAGAAAGAATGGCAAATCAAGCACCGCCGGAGCCGCCGCCGCTGCGCGGGGCGAGATTAAAAACGGGCGGTCGCTTCCGATTTTCCTTTAATTTAAAAACGCGGCTTGTGAACAACGCGAGGCAAAGAGCCACCTTTTGACCTCGCCCTCAACGACGCCCGCCGCGCTTTGCCACAGACATGACAAACGATGCCGCCGCATCGCTTTGCTTATTGTTATTTCGTTTTTGTTCGGCGCCGCTTGTATCATTCTCCATCTCACTGCCTTGAAGATTGAAGGCGTAAAAGTTACGCCTTTTATATTTAACATTTCTTTATGTTTTAGTATAAATTAAAACCGTCTGATTAGGGCATTGCAATTCAAGCTGCCACACCTTCAGGGTTAATGCGACTGCAAGTCGCAATAATAAATAAGCGGAAAGGGTGAAAAGAATGACCACATTTGTGTGACTTATTTTCTAGAGTTAGTTTTTACGTTTAATTATTCCGTTTCACGCACGGAACTTAAACAGTAACAAATTTATCCTACTCTCACCTAACCTAATCTTACTAACACATTAAATAAATAAGTATAAATGAACCCACGTATCATATACCCGTAGGAATATTAAACATTCTAGAAGACTTTGTGGAACGCTGGAATGCTTACAAATGCAAACCGCGAATGGCGAGCTTAGCGCGCCTTATGTCTCTGATACGTGACGGTTTAATTAATTAGAAGGTGCCATGCAGCCGCAGTTACCACACACGTAAACACCGTCAAACAATATACCGCCTTATTGCTAAAGCAGATAATTGATTGTGTGCGGTTTGGGTATTATGGTGCTTTTAAGTTTGGCAAAACCATACGGCGAAGATGTTGTGACAGGCGAACTTATTGAATTAGACGATTTGACATGGGATATTGTTTGTTTTCTGTCGTGGCACTTATTGCGCGTTTTTCTGTCGCGTTCTATTGATACAAACATTTCCGCTTCTCCGAACCCCCGAAATAATAGGAGCTTAGGCGAAACGAGGCTTATTCGGTTCTAAGAAAATGACTTGTCGGAATAAACGAACATTTGTTTCGAACGAATGACGGAATTTGTTTTTTATATTCTTAACACATGAAAATTATTAGCATACTCATAAGTCCTGGGCATACATGATAAGTAGACGATATTATTTCTGGCAGTGCAAAGTAGTTACGCGGTCACACGCCAAAGCGCTAGGTGCCTGACACCCGTGGAGTTTATGAACATAGTAAAACTATATATTTTATGGGAGTCGTATTCGCGCACTTGCATATGGGAAAACTGCGCCCCGAACGCGAATGCATCTGGGCAAAAAGTACGAAGCACCTCGGCGTGACGCGCTTTTATGCAGTTATAAAATCTTACACGCGCCCCAAACTATCGAGCAGCGCCGCGCTAGTTGCTCCCGAATGAAAATTCGTTAGAATTCCTTAAGGAACTATTGTCGCAAGTTTGTAATTGAAATTGTTCGTCGCGCATAAAAACTGCACAAAGGCGGCAGCTGAAAATAATAAACGGCTCAAGCCGATTAGCCGAAATGAAAATTTTGA
>JAODGE020007663.1:0-59308 GCA_027574965.2 Ecitophya simulans
GAGCGCGCAGGGCGCGCGTCCGGAGCGCGGTGGGGGCTTCGCTTCCTCGAGGTTGTGCGTATTTGTGTATCGGCGCAGTAACAAAAGTCGGTCCGCCTCGCGTGGTCCGCGCGCTCTCGTCGTGCAGCCGAGTTACCCACACACGCAGCGCCGCACGCAGCCAGCGCATGCTGGCGCGCCGCGAACTTATATTTAGCCGTGTGCGCCTTGGCGCGTCGCGTGAAATAGTTAGTGCGTAGTTTGCGCCGGGTGCTGGCCGCGAGCGGCGCGTATCGTGCGCCCGTTTACACGTCGCGCCCGCCGAAACGGCGCAACTGCGTAGTAGTGCGCGCCGCGTCGCCGCCGACGTCAGGCGGTGATCTCGCCGCGCGGCGAGCGCCGCGAGCGCCGAGGCGCGATAACGACGGCGCGGCCGTAGGTCGACAGGAAATGCTCCACTACCTTTCGTTGACCTGGAATGCCGCCGACTGAGCAGTGTTGTTGTCGTCGTCGTCGCTGCGCGCAGTGGTGTGGCGCAATGACGTCGAACAGTACGCGCTAGCCAGCGACCGTGGGCGTGTTTCACGCGCTCGCGACGCTAGCGGCGCGCCGAAGGACAGCCGGGCGAAGACGCCCTTCCGCTCTCGCGTCGGCCTGCAGCGGACGGCGGCGCCGTTCGCCCCACGGCGGCCAAGATTAGCCTCAAAATCATCGACGTCAGCGAGCGCCTGACGAAGATCATGTCGGCGAAGAGCTCGCAGTCGCACATCCCGCGCGGCTGCGGGGAGGTCGTCAAGTGCGGCTACCTGAAGAAGCTCAAGACCTCCAAGCGCAAGTACTTCGTGCTGCGCGCGGCCGAAACGTGCGAGTCGTCCGCGCGCCTCGAGTACTACGACTCGGAGAAGAAGTTCCACAACGGGCAGCTGCCCAAGCGCAGCATTCCGATCAAGACCTGCTTCAACATCAACAAGCGGCACGACATCAAGCACAACAAGCACGTCATCGCGCTGTACACCAAAGACGACTGCTTCTGCGTCATCCTGGAGAGCGAGGAGGAGTCGGACGCCTGGCTGAAGGCGCTGCTCGCGCAGCAGCAGGGCGAAGAGGTGCCCGACGGCGTCATGCCTCGCCCCACGTACGGTGAGTGCACGGGCGCGCCCGCCGGCGCCGCGCCGCCCCCCGTTTGCATGCGCCCGGATCAAAATAAACCGCTCAATAATGTGGTTCCCACGTGCGCCGCACGCGGAAGGTGCGAGCCACGCGGGGCGTCGGAGGCTGTCTTATCGGCCGCACAATTCGGTTATGAATAGCAGCCGCGAACGAGCGGCGGCAATAAATAACGAGCGCGCTCGTCGCCGGGCCGCCGCATTGCTCGCATTCCGCGCGATTGAATCACCGCTCTTGCGCGCTCGCCGTGCTCGCATTCTTCGGCGCGCCGCGCCGCGTTTCTTTTCCGCGCGCGGCGGCGCGCGTGTTATTGACCACGCCGCGGCGATGTTCTCCGAGATCGCGGCGCGGCATTGTTGCGCTCGGCGGCTCGTCGCCGCATTTGCGTTTACTGTTACCGGCATTCCGACCGGCCCGGCGAGTATGCGAAATGCCCCGCCGGCGCCGACCGCCGCGCCGACCGCCGCGCCGACGTAGCGCCCGTACGCACGCGGCCCATTCTGAAAACCCATCGGCACGTAGTACGCCCGCGGTCGGCCGCATTTCGCATAATTACAGGACGCGCGCGCCGGCCGCGCCGCGGCAGGTGAACTCGTTCGCATGTCGCATGTGTGTCGCGGCGCGCCGCCCACCGGCGACATTCCTCGACGTCCGGGCCGCGATCGAACGCACCTCTCATTAACGCACGCCGACCTGGGCGCGATTATCGCCGCGGGCCGCTCATTCACGCGCGCACGACAACAAAAATATTTACGCAGCGCGCGCTTCTCGGAAGGACGGCGCGGCGCGCGCGTCGGCATCGCCGGCCGCCGTACGCCCGACGACCATTCATATACCTGATGGCCTCATTTCCCAGAAATACAGAACCCAAACATTCCCATGCCCCGCCGACGTGATCGATGTAAACAACGCGCCGCCGCGCCGACGAGCGTGCGCACACATCAATACTATACGCTCCGGCTCCGGCCGGCGTGGCCCGCCGCTCGAAGGTTGAATCGCCCGAATTAGATTACGCGGCGGCAGCGGCGCAGGAAGCGCGAGACGGCGCCGGCGAAGAACGCGCCACAACGCCGAGCGCCGCCCGACCGGATCGATCGCCCCCGCGGCCCGCCGCGCGCGCCCCGCTCCGGAGCCGCCGGCCCAACGAAAGCGAAACCGCCGCCGCCGCTCAATGCCAGCCCGTCCTCGCGTGCTGCCCATGCCGCGCTGTTTTGATTCTGCGGCGCAGTTGCGTGCCAACGCCGTCGT
Organism: Ecitophya simulans; assembly: GCA_027574965.2. Classification (NCBI taxonomy): domain Eukaryota; kingdom Metazoa; phylum Arthropoda; class Insecta; order Coleoptera; family Staphylinidae; genus Ecitophya; species Ecitophya simulans. The sequence continues at coordinate 2,395 of JAODGE020007663.1, forward strand.
TCCAAGAACTCGCGCGGCAAAAGCGTCGTCCGACGGGATCGGCGTCGTTAATCGGCGGCGCAATTAGTCAGCTGGCGATTTCGAAACGCATTCGGCGCGCGAACAGATTGGCGCCGCCATCAATCGGCGAGCATGAGCAATGAACGCACGATTACGCGCGGGCCGCGGCCGAAAATACGCGTAAACAAGCGGAGCGCGGAATCTTGCTTTGCGCGCCGCCACCGAACAATTGCGTTCGTCGGGCGGCATTCTTCGGCGTCGATTCATCGGCGAACGCGCTGCGCAATCTTGCATGTTGATTTAATGTTTCGTGAGAGCGGCCAGGACCCTCTCGCAGGACTCGGCGCCGACGTCACGCCCACCAATCTTCGCGCAACGCTGTTTGTTATTCCGTCCGATAAGCGGCTCCGTCAGAATTCCCCTCGATAACGGCGATTGATAAGCGCGGGCGGCAAAACAGGATGCGGGAAAACCTGCGCGTTTCCACATTGCTCACGCGTACGTTGCCTCCGGCGCCGCGCGCTCTAGCCGCCAAGACGGCTCTCCGTCCTCGGCGTATTTTTATTACCACCGACTAAGCGAAACCGCTCGCAAAGTCGCGTTCCGTCGACGCCGGCGGCCGAATTCGCCGTTCGCGCGCGTTTCGCCACCACCTGTGCGGCTTCGCCGACTTCTCGCGCGGTCTATTTTCGACGTTCGGCGTTTCGCGGATAATCGGCCGGCGCACACTCGCGCGCGGCGGCGCGGAATTGGCGAAAGAGTCGCGCGCCTTCTTGGTCGGCGCGCGTCGCGTCACCTTGACACAGGAAATCGGAATTCTGGGTTAGCGCAATGAACGCGCAGTAATGAAATTCGATCGGCGCCGTCAAAAACCAAAAAAAAAAGCGTCGCGCGTCCCATGAAAACAACTTTTATTTTAAGTCTAAATATAACCGTTTCTGGCGCTCGCGCCGCCTATTGTAATAGTCGGCATAACACGAGGAACGTGCGTTCGCTTTTTCTGTGACATTTCCACCTAGTAAGAAAAAACGCGTCCGGCCGAAAATAGCCTGCGCGCTCGCGTAATAACGCGCGCCGCATCCGAGCGCCGAGGCGATTGTTCTCCCCGAGATGCAGATGCACGCCTGGGCGTCGGCGTCGGCGCCGAAACGCCAAGAATAATCGCGGCGCGTGTGCGCCGCATTATCGTTTCGTAAATTGAACGGCGACGCGTTATCTCGAGCGCGCGCGCGCGGAATATGCAAAACAATTACGTAACGTGTTTTGTTGTTTTCTTCGCGAGGCGCGGCTGGAAATAGGATTGTCGGCTCGCGTGCGCGCCGTTCGCACGCGCGCACGCACTTCGCGTATATTTGGCAGGAATTCGCGGCGCGGCGGGAAAAATAGACTTGGATCGTAACAATCGCACCCGGAAGCCGGCGCCGGCGCGGAGACCTGCCGCTCGCTTTGGATTATTACTGCGCGAAAGAGGCGAGTCGAACCAAGAGAGAGAGAGAGAGAGAGAAAGTTGTTTTTGTTGTGAGATTAGTTTGTTTGTCGCCGCCGAGCGACGACCATCGTCACTCCGGTCGCGGTCGCGGGCGCAAAGACGTCGTCCGGCACCTTCGGCGTTCGCCGTTTTCGCGATCGATCGATCGGAATGCCAATGCGTAGTGCTGCGACAAGGCGCGCGCGCGGCCGGCCGCTTTCGGCCGATTTTCGCCTGCGCCTGCTTTAAAGGTTGATTAGACGCAATAAACAGCTCGCGACGGCGCACTCGGCGCGCGCTCGACGAGCGAAATGATGTGTATCATACTTGTTTTGCGTGACACTCGACGGAGTCGAGACGAACGGTGGCGACTAGCGTAATGTAATGTAACTTATCATCGTTACATTACGCTGGCAACGAGCGCCTTTGTCTCGTCGTTAATGAACGATGCGCGGCGCGCGCCCGACCGGCCGAACAGTATGGGCCGTAATGATGATGATGACGATGATGATATTGATCATGTCGCGCGCGCGCCAATTTCGCGCCGCCGCGGCCGCGTTTCGTGCGGACCGCGAATCCGTTGCGCCGCGGCGCAATTTCCGATCGCGAGATAATCCCGCCGCGCGACCTTGCCGCACTATGTCAACAGTTCGAACGTTGCCGAGCGCTAATGGGTGTTGCGTTTTCGCGCGTCGTTTTTCAGAGCACACATGGTCGGTGCAACTGCTCAACCGCGGCATCTCGACGCTGGTGCCCGGCTACAAGACCACCTCCGAGCTGGAGCTCACGCACCGCCTCTGCCTCACCGACAAGACGCTCAGCCTCATCAAGCAGGAGGAGAACGACGTCAAGCAGACGGACTTTTCGCTCTCGCACATCCGCAGCTGCGGCTGCCTCAAGAACTATTTCTATCTGGAGGTGAGGACATCCGCCGGCGACGCCCGATCGGCGCGGCCGCGTTCACGACGTGTTGTTGTTTGTCGCAGGCGGGCCGGCAGAGCATCATCGGGCCGGGCGAAATCTGGATGGAGGTCGAGGACTCCCACATCGCGTCCAACGTCCACCAGACCGTCTACAAGTACGTATGCGTCGGCGACGCCTTCGCGACGACTAACGACGCGCTCGCGCACCTCTTTGCAGCGCGATGAATTCGAGCGGCAGCCGCGAGGAGTTCCGCAATCGCTCCAGTTCGGCGGACGAGGCGTCGAAGCCGAAGAACGTGCCTCGCAGACAGCCGATGAACATCGGCGGGCCCTCCAAGCCGACGCCATCCTGCCAGCAAGGTGAGCTGCTCCGGCCCCTCCGAGCGCGCTCGTGCAATGCAACGCGAACGCGGCACGAACGGTGATCGATAATTATCGGGCGCATTGCGGCGAGCGTAAACAACGCGCAGCGCTGCGGTGCTTTTTTCATTTATTTATTTTTTAAAAATATATTTCTCCGCTTGATAAAGCCATGCATAATGCATAAACAGGAATTCGCAGCCAGTTTAATGATTACGCGAAAAGCGCATTGCGAGAGCGCGCGCGCGCCCGGCGTTACTGCCGTTTTTAGCGCAACTAATGCGCTGATTAGAATCGATCGCGGGCGACGCGCCGAACTTCGGCCCCGCCGAACGGGCGAATATGCGCGGCGCGTCTTCTGGAAAAGGCGCGAGGCGCGCGGCGAGCCTCGCTAGAAATGCAATTTCGTGCGCGCGCGTAGGTTTTACGAGCCGCATAATTATCGACGTTGTCACTAGCGCCGCGCGCAATTTGTGCGCGCGTAAAATTTATTTTCGCGCTGAATTTCCGGAACCGGCGGCGCCCGACGGCAAACGATTCTCGGAAGGCTTCGCGCCGGCACGTTTTCAGCTCGGCCATTTGGATAATTTGATCGCTTGTTCACTCGTTGTGCGTAGAGAGAGAGAGCCGTCTGTCAATCTTGGAATATAATCGTATTTCGTTTGTCGTTATTCAATGTATTTCTTTGCCTATCTCGTTCGCTCTCACGATTCATGCATGCCCTTAAATATTTGCGAACGCTCGCAGCCGGAGGCGTCGCATGCGGCCCCCTTGTGTTCGGCTTTGTTTAAAGACTAACCGCCGCCTGGGCGCATCCAAATGACACGAGCGAATTCGGCACGGCGCGAGCGCGCGCGCGCGTCAATCTCGTCGCGGCGCTCGCGACGCGCGGCCGGCCAGCGCGCGGCGCCGCGCGCGACGGCCAGACGGTCCGGACGCGTCGCGCGCGATATTTTCGACGCGAAAGGACGAAAATAAATCCGGCTGGGAATGTTTTGATTGTGAATCAAGGCGACCGCCGAGGGGAATTTCGACTATCCGTCTATCGCGGCCGCCAGGCGCGATTGTCTCAGCGCGCGACTGCGATTTCTATGCCATTAGAATTCTTGAGCTGGGTGCGTTTGCTTTAATTACAGATCAAGCGGTTGTTAATATAATCGTCGACACAGTTCCTTCGCCTTGCACGTCAGCAAATAATAACAATAACGCAACTGGTATGATAATCGTACGACTGATTGTGTTTGATGGGCAAAAACATGCTAGTCAATTATCGACGTTGTGCAATCTGTGTGTTTCATTGTGTTCGGTGTGATGTCGATGTCGGTGCCGATGTGTGTGCCGCCCGCCTCGGCGCGCAGATCGTTTCGTAATAACTCATCCGCCATCTCCATCGCCGGCCAAAAACAGCCGCAGCCGCCGCCGCCGCCGCCGCCGCCGCCGCAGTCGCCGTCGCGCGCGCGCGCCCACCCGACTGCGATCGATTCGCGCCCAATTATTGTAATGAATGAATGAATTGCGCCGCACGTGCTTCCGCGCGCGAATGCGGCGCATCGCATGGCCGAAACGTCGCGCGCCGCGTGTGAACCACAGCTCAATAAAAATGCTATTTTACTATGCTGGGAAGAACGGCGACGTGACGAATAATGTATGTAACGGCGAACCGCGCAAACCGCGCGCGCTCGTCAGCGAAACGTCAACAAAACAATCGTTTCGTTAGGGCACGCAGGCGCGCCGGCACGAAAATATCTAGTGTACGAACGATATCGAGGTGTCGGGCGCGGGCGCGCGGCGTAAAAAAATGTTTTCGATACGAGCGCGCACGTAAATAGAATGTATTTTCCGTTCGGGCTCTCGCTCGTTATTTGCTTGTCAGGTGTTTTTACGCGCGTCGCTCTGTTTTTATTTGATTGTTTACTTAAGCGTTAAGCGGCATAACAAATTAATGTCCAACTAGTCGCTGGGTAATTGCGAAAACACGACGCCGCCGCCGCGCGCTGTAAATAAGTCGTCTCATCTCATCCATTCCACCGAACTAATTACACATATTAATCGATTAATTGGTGTCGGTTCATGCTCAGTCGAGGCTGGCAATTCATCTCGAGCCCGGCGGCCAGGTCGCGGCCGCCCGACACTCTTCGCCGCTTCCACCACCACCCCCCCTCCACACACATACACACACGCACACCCCTTTGGTTACGACCGATCGACGACGACTGATTGATTATTGATAATAAATTGTATATACAGGAGGGAATGTAGCTTGGCCTGGAATAGTGAACCACCAACGTACGCGTTCACTGCCTCTAGCTCATCCTGCACCTATCACTACTGACAACCCTATTCATCCCCCGAAAACGGCCAAGCGCCCGACTCCATCCTCCAAATGTATGTATCATTCATTCATATATTCATGTTATCATTCTGCTAACAAGACTTGCTTGACTTATCGTTGGACCTAACTCCTTGCGGGCGAGCGATGAACTGAACTTACGCGCCACCCCGCAACGGGTTGGCCGTAATCGTTTGCCATTTAGCATCATTTAGTGGCGCTCCGGCGCCGTTTAGAATCGGCATTGCGTAATTGTTAACATCCGTCAAACTGGGTTTGCGCTCGGGCTCGGGAGGGGCCAATCCTCCTGGGGCACGACGTGAATTTGGTTTCTTTATTCACACTGTTTGTGTTTAACTAACAATTAACAACTTGCGTACTTTGGTTTTCCCATTCTGAATGGCTCTTTTCAGTACTCGCTCTTTTCACATATATATTTTTTTTTACCTCATCGCGCTCGCGGGCGTTTCACTCGTACGCTAAACGCCTCCGTGCTCGTTTTAGGCTTTTCAGACCTGCGGATACGCAGCGACAGCATGCCCTCGAGGTCGCGCACGAGCAGCGAGGGCAACCATCCGCTGATGATGCTCGATCGACACTGGCCGCCCACGGGACATCCGCCGTTGTCGCGCGACATCTCGCACAGCCCGCCGTCCGACAGCCCCGTGAGTCCACCCTCGGTGGGGTGCTCCACCGACTCGACCGGCTCCTCGCTCAGCATCGACGACAGCGAGGGCTGGCACGACGGCGACGTCCATCGGCGCTTCCCCATTTCGCTCACGCCGGACGAGGCGATCGCCGAGGAAAACTGCGACGACTGCAGCGAGAGTCCCTGCATGCTGCATTCGAGTCCCACGCCCGGGTCGTACATGCCCATGAGCCATGCTCCCATCAGCAGCGACGATGGCTACGTGGACATGAGTCCGCGCGCACGTCACAGCGCGATGTCGCCGGCCCCCAGCATGAGTAGCGTCACTTCTGGCACTCCTTCCCACGCAGGTAAGACGCTCGTCCTTGCCAGGTCGCGATCTGGCGGCTAATTGCGATTGCTCCTCCTCAGACATGCGCATTGATTATCCGCTGGAAAAAGTGTTATCTTACATTCCGAGTGAGGAGGACGAGTCCAGCTACACAGAGCGGAAGAGAACGTACTCGATGGGCTCGAAACCGTTTAGGGCCCGCATCGAGCAGCCGCGTAATCGAGCGTGCAGCGTCGGTTCCAAGACGAAGAAGGGTTACAATCGAGTCCTACCTCCCCATGGGCACAACCATGGAGGCACGAAGTCGAATAGCGCTCCCCTACTGATCAACACCCGCCTCTACAGTTCGCATAGTTCGATTGATCCGATGGAAGACCTCATGGAAATGGACTTCACGCGGAAGACGAACGACTATGTCGAGATGACCCCGTCGAGCACACCCGCGCAAGTTAACAATAAGTACAAGACGCCCCCAGGGTAGGTGTTTCACTGGAGATGCGCGTGGGCACGCCTTTAACTGACTGTAGTTACGATTTTAGTTATGTGGACATGCGACCGGGTGTTCCGGAAAAGCAGGAACCCTCCTCCTACGTCTTGATGTCGAAGTCCGGCACCTCTCCAAGCAAACCAATCCATTTCGAACCGCCTAGGTCCGATTACTTGGAGATGGACGGTCGCGGCAACAAGATGAAACCATCGACGTCTCCGCAAAACCCGTCGTTGTCTCCGCTGTCATCCATCGCGTCCACGTCGCCAATGTCGCAGTACACGCCGACCACCGACTACATGGACATGAATTTCCACCAAAAGAATCTGGACATGTACGTAGCGTCTCCGGTCCAGTCGACGCTGAATTACATCAACAAAGGCTCGCCATCCTCCATCGACTACATCGATATGGACTATCACCCGAGCAGTAAAAAGGAAAACGAAGGCTACGTGGAGATGTCCCTCGGCGGCGGCAACACGCCGACGACGGTCGGCGACTATACCAACATGTCGTTCGGCTCGGCGGCGCGGAAGAACCAACAGAATCAGGAGAAGTCGAAGAACGACAGTAACACTCGCTCAAAGCCGATTAACATACAGCAGAATATGTACGGCTTGGTACTGCCAATTCAGTCGCTGTCGAAGGTGCGCTCGCGAAAGATCATTCGGCGCGACTCGAAGGACAGCTCAAGTTCTAGCGTGACCACGCCTTCGAGCTCGTCGACGATATTCCCCATGAGTCTGAACAGTCCGAGTTCCCCGATGTCCTCGAAAAGCCCCGAAGCCAAGTCGCCCATGACGCCCGCCCCAGTTTCCGCCGCGACGACGAATTCGCGCATCAAAGTGCCCCCGACCGTCCTGAACACGAAGTATCAGGCGTCCGGCTTCCGGCGCGACTCCGGCAGCGACTACGCGCTGATGAGCTTCGGCCAGCCCAACGCGGACAAGTCGAGTTACGTGAACTTTCGGCCGCAGTCCCAAGTACTTAAGCCCACCACCACCATCGCCGCCGTCGCCGCGAGCACCAGTCCCAACAACGACTACGCGCGCATGGATCTCAGCAGTCGGGGCGTCGACGCCCAGCCGTACGCGATGATCATGGACAACAGCTCGCGCTGCTTCAAGCCCATCGACGAGGAGTCCAACAAGCAGTCGCGCCCGAGCTCCGAGAGCAGCGAGGTGAGCACGCTGGTCGGCTCGCGGCCGAACTCCGTGAACAGCGCCGGCGGCCCCGACGCCGCGTCGCCGGCGCCGGCCGCCTCGCCGCAGGGCCAGCTGCACTACGCCAGCTTGGACCTCGCGTCGATGGACAACGCCGACGAGGGCGGCAAGCGCGCGCCGAAGGCCTTCAAGGAGGGCGCCGGCGCCGGCGCGCAGGACGCCGGCTTCTCCTACGCGGAGATCGACTTCGCGCGCAGCGAGGGCTTCAAGCCCAGCGCGCTGATGAGCCCGAAGGTGAAGCATTAGACAAATTATACAACCCGTACCCGCAGGTATGATGTGTACACTATTATTTAGTCGAAATTTACACTATTATCGCATCTATTTATTGCAAACTGATATGGTTAACGAAATAGACTGAAGCCTTCATATTTAAACGATCTTTATTAAATAAATCTAGCGTCACTGCGCACGGATAGTGAGTGAATGACATCGTCGACGAGAAACGCGGAGCGCCAAGCATACTATGACAAGACACCCGCATGCGCTTTCAACTCGCAGTCCGTTTGTTACTCTCGGTTATTATTTTTATCGGATAGGATAACGTTTTTAAATATACACTAGCGGAGGAGCTACATTAGCGCATAAGTTATGTATCTTATTAACGCTAATAGCCAAATATATAAAAATATTTAACCAAATTATATAACGATAAAGGTATACAATATCGATAATTGAAATGGAAGATATACGGCGCGTATTTATTGAAAATATTCATACATATCATGAGATCATGCAGACACGAGTTGGCGACGAAACAAAATCAAAAATCACGTTAGGCGAGCGGCGGACGCGAGAGGAAATTTGTATAGACAATATGTTTGTAAAAACAAATAATGAACGGCATTAAGTATTACGGATCATGCGCGACGCGGCATTTACATAATTAAGAACTAAAACATTTGATGAAAAGGAAAACCCCACAAAAAAGTATATGATGTTGTAAATATTCACAAATCTATAAAACTATAAATGTAAACGAGCTTTAATCATTACGAATGAATAATATCCCCTAATACGTTTCATTTTAGTATACGAATCGAAATTACTTGTTACAATTAATTAGTGTAAAAGAAATCATTTGCAAATATAGTCTGTATCCTACGTATTATGCAAAACTATTTAGACCTAATAATCTAAAATGCGTATCAAGGTGTATAACGTTTCTGCATTTCTCGGTTTGCTCTTCGTTCGCGAGAATGGCGTGGCGCGGAGGAAATTGATTCGCTCGAGCGATGTCACCCGGCGAGTAGTGATAGGCATGGCGATAGACGAATTTGGTTACGCGGCGATCCTCCGCTTTCAAGTATTGATTGACTCTCTACTAGATTATTATGGCGCCCATCTCCGAAACTAGAGCCGGCTCGTTTGTTTGCACCTCGGAGCTGTCCGTGGGAAGTTATCTATGCTTGTATCATTCTGTTCGAGGGCGGCGGTGCTCGCGAACTGTTGTATATTAAATGGCGAGCGCGCCATCCGACGCTAACCGATCTATCCGTACGAGCGTGATTTATGTGAAAATGGGAATTTTACCGATTGTCAACACGATATAAATTTTATTTTTCTAATAGGAAGAGAGCGATAAATGCAATAATGAAATAGCACAAAGCGGAATGCACGAGAGTTTACCGATACAACCTAATTAGGCGAGGTAGAGAATAAATGTTTCTATTTTTATTGTGTACAGTGGGAAGACGAATTAATTTGCGAAGACGAAATTCGAAGGGGGCGCCCGCACGAGATCGAATTGCCGATTATAATGAACTGATTGCTATTAAGCACTAAAGCGTTTTTATGACAAAAAGACGGAACACACAAACTGCCGTTAATTATATGATGTACATTGTTGCGACCTTTTTTTTTAATCGCCAGCGACGGAGTCGCCTCACACAAACACACCCACACACGTACACGCCCACGCGCGCACACGAAACATCAAATGCCATATTGCGATTTTATTCATTTCCGGGGCGGAAGCGAGAGACGCTGATAGCACTTTGGGGGGTGGGGTGGGACGGAAGGATGGGCGTACGGATGATCCTTAATGTGCCTGCCTAGCAGGTAAACCGTTTTGGTTCGGAATCTATTATTCGGCTGGACGAATGAAACTGCGAACGAGACGCGCGCGCTCCAGCCGCTTTCGGGGCGAGCATACAAGTATTAAATACTACATGCAACTAGGAGAAATTTATTGTTATTGTTTTTTTCGTTGTTTATTATCTATGAATATTACTACTAGTGGCGATCTTGCTTTTTATTTTGTTTTTAAGTTTAAACACTGTTTTACTGGTTATTTTTTGCCAACGAAAAGCGATGCATTCAAACTAAGCCGGGGATTGGGAAACCGAAGAACGGACTAGCGCGCACACGAACACACACATACACACCCACACACACACATACACGCGCGCAAACACACAACACACACACACGATATGTCTCTTTTTACTTTTGTTTGTACATACTACACACATGTTATTGCTTTGTAATTTTATAAATATTTGTATCTGCGAAAACGATGAAGATTACCATTTCGAACGACGTCGTGGGATTCCAAATGTAATATTGCACTTGAATCGGAAACGTAGCGATGTGATGGATCGATTGATTGGCAATTGCGTGGATGCGATACGTACGTGCGACTTGTTAAACATTGGGAAAAACATTTAATTATAAGCTCATAGTTCCTCATGATTGCTATATTTACTACTACTATTTAATATCATATTACTTGTCATTAATATTTTATTATTATTATTATTATTATGGTTTATTATTATTATTATTATCTATTAAAGAAGTAAGCTTAATTCTTAATGTGTATGCTATTGCGTAATTATTTATATTTTGTAACTATTAAATTTTTGATTAGAACGAATCGTATTAATCTAAATGGGTTTTAATTTTTGAGCGTATGCGATTGTTAATAAACTTGACTTATTACTGAGGACAACCTGACGAACACCAATGGCACACCCGGACCTCCTTTTTGCCGTCTTGCAATTACGAAAGTAAAGAATTCCTGGTTCTATCGGGTCATGGTAAATATTGACAACAAAAAGTTGTCAATAGACGACGAGCTTCAATAAACTTTTTTCTGAAATAGAGCGTAGAACAGGTGCGACGAGTGTCGGCGAACGGGGAAGCACAATACTTTGCGAGGAGATAATGAGTGCGGAATTGTCACGAATAACTGGCCACAGTGTCAAGGTACGCGCCACTTCTACTGTCCGGATTGACCCGAGTTTGTACTACTAACGCACAAAGATACGCGCCTTTATGCGCATGACACACTTAGGTAACGAATCGATTCAAATCCGCGTGGAATATCCCCACTCTTGGCTTTACTGTACCGAAACTAAATTGTAATATTGCTCGTGGACACACGAATGGCGCATTGTATTATTGTTACGTAGTCGCGTTTCGTGTCGAAGAGAAACATTCCAGCGCGCTGTCTGTTAGTAAGTGAAAAGATGCGTGCACAATGTCGCGCGACTGCAAACGCGGTTGCGCGCCGAAAAAAAAAATAAAGTGTTACAGAAGTGAACCAAGCGGACGCGTAGTAAGCGGCCTCCGCTCGACATGTTACCATCGCGAAGTTCTGCCGTGACGTCGCTCATTTGCTTAACGAAAAGTACCGGTACGGAGCGTGGAATGTTTGAAAGATGCGTTCGTTACGTCCGCCGCGCGCTAATCGTGCACGTAGTGTGCGGAGTTTATTTGTGCTTGATGTGCAGTCCAATTGTGGAAGATATTTGGAGCGATTCGGGGGAGTCGGGCAAACAATTTGGTTCGAGGAATTTCACCGCCGCGCGAAACGGCAGAGTGCTCAACTTCTTCCCGGTCCCCGTCGAGGAAGAATGCAACGCCAACGACGGCCGAAGAAAGGGTAAAATGTCCAAATGCGCGCACAATTTGCGATCGTTTTTCTAACTGTCCACTCGTTAAGGAGTCTGCATGAATCCGTACGAATGCCGAATGCAGGGAGGTGCATCGAAGGGCACGTGTGCGCTTGGTTTCGGCGTTTGCTGCACGTGTAAGTAGAGTGCTGATCGTTTGGGGTCAAAACATTTTGGAAACTATTTTGTTTTCATTAGTTACAGCAACATGTGACCAAGACGTGTACAACAATATCACGTATTTCATTAATCCTAGTTTTCCCGACCTCAATCGCGACATTGGTGAATGTGGCGTTAGAATCAAAAAAATCGATCCGGATATTGCGCAGCTTCGACTGGACTTCATCCATTTCAATCTGGTGAGTTGATACCGCGATGGCGAGCGGCGGACCGACACTAATGCGACACGTTTTTGAAGGGACAACCCAATCGTCGGAGCGGTGTATGCGAAGAGGACGTGTTTGTTCTAAGTGGTGGAGTGACGAAGGAGCTGAATCTATGTGGAATAAATAGTGGACAGCATGGTAAAGCGTGCTCGGATTTCTTGTTCGATTAATCAACGTGCATCCGGTTTTAGTCTTGTTCGACGTCGAGGAAGTCGAGGAGGCCATCGTAATTAGCATGAATATGAGCAAAAAAGCCGTGCCGCGATTGTGGGAGATACGTATCATGCAGGTGCCATTTGTGCAAAGGGCACCAGAAGGATGCCTGCAATACCATACCGAAAAAACAGGTACGGCGTTCGAAAAATGTGCGTCACGGTGGCAGTATACTTAGGATGTTCCAGGAGTGCTGCAAACAATGAATTATGCCGACAACGGCCGCCACTTGGCAGACCAAGATTATAATATTTGTATTCGAAAGGAAGAAGGCATGTGCTCCATTGCCTACGAGCCATGTGACGAGAACTCGTTCAAGATCGGAAATGTCAGGCCCCACACGCAATATTTCAACAACGAACAGGACTCCAACGCCGTTGACCCCGAGCAGGATCAGGCGATTGAACCCACGCCGACATCTGCTCCGCAAGATGAACTCTTGGATGACGTCGGTTCGGGGACGGGCGCACTCGATGGCGATACGCTTCAACCGCGAATGACGGACATCTGCACAAACCGTATCGTTTTGCCATGCGACAATGACGACTTTTTGCTGGTCTGCCCCGCGCTGATTGTCCAGCGACGGCGATGGTTCATCGATTGCTTATTTTGCAGGCCACTGGAATGCCACCGGGCAGTCAGGACGGACATTGCGCCTTGGCACATTGCGGCAGCTCCCTGTGCCCGAACGGACAGCGACCTTGTCGGGTCGAGAGCAGCGTGACCCCGTTCACAGTCGGAGTGCAATTCGCAGCGACGGCTAGGGAGGAATCACCGGAGGACAACATCGGCATGTGCTTAACGTACGAGCAACTTCCTTGTTCGGTGTAATCAGCCCCGTCCTGCGTGCCTACCAAAGAAGGAACAAGTGCGTTCATTTGTCTAAATATAATATTTATTACAAGTGGTGGTACTTATTCGCAAACGCGATTGGCTTTCGAGTATTTTATTTCGATGGAAAGGTATAAATTAAATCCACGTTGCATTTGCTTTGTCGCAAGTTTCGGCGACTAGTGCCTCGTCATCGAACACACCATAAATATTACTCACAGCTTATGTCAATCGACATGGATTTGGTGTCGAAAGTTCGACGAATTTCACAACAGAGAACAACACGGATAAATATCTAAATTAAGCTAGTTTTTGGTTTTGACCGTCTCATCGGGCTGCTCATCGTCGCCACGCTACGCACTAGTGGATGAGTTAATAATTTACGCGAGTATTTACAAAATAGGAGCATACGAATTAAGTCTGGTTGTACACTATTCACAAGAGTCAAGTCTAAATTGGGTTTGAGTTGATTACCGAATTGCCTGAAGGCGAAGGCTGTACGCCCGCGAACGACGTCGCGGTCCGCGCGCTACATTAGTGCGTTCGGCTGACGATGCGAAATGGAATTGGGGACCCGCGCCATAATCATATTAATGACGAACGACGCAATTACCAAGGAGTGCGCGCCGCGCGGCACAAAGCTATTCGACGAGTGGCCGGACCTGTAACTGCACCTGAGCGGGTTTTCGCTGACGAACGGCTGAAAGTCGGGCAGCTTTTCGACGCGCTCCTTCTGCAAAGTTCACGCAATCAGTGACAATCTGGACGAGACGAGAGCGGACGGACTTACGATATCCTTGGTGTCGTTCCTTCGCTTGCAGAACGTCAAGTGTAGGCCTTTGTAGAAGTACTCTTCGATCTTCTGCGTGAGCTCCTCGGCGTGATAGGGAATGTCCTCTAAGTGCGCCATGAAAGTCTTGTTTTGAAACTCTTGCGGCTCTTTAATGATCAATTGGTCCAATAGATTGAGCCCGCTATTGTCCTGTTCGCCCTCGCCCTCGATGGTGAAGTCCTTGGCGTTCTGCAGCGCCTTGATGGCTAGAGCGTTCGCTTCCGGCGAGTTCTCGTCGCCCGGTTTGTACTTGAAGAGTGGCGCTTTGGTGGTCGGCGGCGTGATGACCTCGTTCGTCCCGTCGAGGAATATCTTTTCGATGTCGTTCATTTTCTTGCCATAGAACTCCGTCACTCCCAGCGTCTCGAAAAAGTATTTGATCGGCGGCATCGAGAAGCAACCGGACAGCTGGGTTTTGGGATAATGGAGGACGAAGGCGAGGCACATTTCCTCCTTGGTCGAGTAGCCGCCGAGGGTGGGCTTTTCGCGGTCCTTGGTGGAATAGGTGCATTCGGTAATTAGAGAGTCGGTGGGCAGGATGGCAATCTCTTGCGGGAGACGTCGACTTTGCTGATAGTTAAAGTCATAATGATTATCCTCGGCTAATGGCAGCAACTCCTTGGTGGCGCGGATGTGTCGCAGCTTCAATTTGCGTCCAGCGAGATGCGAGTGAAGCAGAACAGACACCACATTAACGCCGGTGGGCGGAAGCATGTTGGTGCAGTCGAAGCTGCAGTAGCCGGCCGATTTGTACGCGGGTTGGTGCGGAGGCACGACGTGCAACGCGCTGAGGGCGACGCCGGTGACCAGGATGCCTCCGTCGTGTTGGCGCAATTTGTGCGTGTACCGCACCGTCAGGCCCGTCGTGTCGACGGCGCGCTTCAAGGTGGGATTATCGAAGTGCACTTCCAGCATGAAATAGCCGTGCGCGCGCTCGCCGAGCGGCAGGCCGACGTGGGACGGATACGTCTCGCCTGCGGACGCGAGGACAAGCAACAGATGAGACCAACCCCAATGCGAAGCCGCCGATTTCGTTACCTTTAGATCCGACTGCCCAAGCGATTGCCGTGGTCTGGCAGTTTTCCCATTCGCGCGGCATCTCCTTGGAGTAGCACGGAGCGCCCTCGGATTGACTGTGCGACTCCCAGGTGGCCGCGTCGGCCGGATCGACGTTGCATTCGTGGAAGAGCATGTGGTGCACGTAATTACTGTGATTGAGCCCGATCACGGGCTCGTAGCCGACAATGTGGTGCTTGGATTGAAGAGATGGCGCCTTGAATATCTTGCACCAATACATCGTCTTCATATCCTGCTTGACTTCCACCTGCAATTACGTCGCCGCGCAATCAAAATCGCGTTTACGGTTTTCGCGCAAGCCCGAAACTCTCCGCGCGAATCGCCGAACGTCTTACGTTGTTCAGAGTGACCTCCCAGTCGCGCACGTGATTAGCAGCCTCGTACTTGGGAAGCGGGGGCGGCGCGAGCAAATGAAGACTCTGCACCCCGCGCTTTTCGCCGTGATAGATGAGATCGGAGGGCCAGCGCGGGTCGTGGTCGTGCAGCGCCCAAATTACGCGAACCGTGTCTCCCTGCAAAATGATCGCAATCAAACAAACTGGCGTCGAATGCGCCTGCAACGTCCTCCACTTACATTGAGCACATAATCGTGCGGATCGCACGTGTCCAGGGCGCGCCGGAATTCCAGCATCGTGTGCGTCTCGTTCTGCACGCCGTGCAGCAGCCGGTAGTTGTTGATGTCGTCCTTAACTGGAGAGCTGCCCTGGCTCTTGCTCACGCCGTGATAGTCCTGAAAACGTTCGAAAGTCGTTCGTTCCGGCCGACGCGCGCGTCGATGGGAACTTGCGTATTTTATTTCGGCGCCGACCGCGCCGTCAAAGACTCGGTCGAAAATAAGATTCGCGGTGGTTTCGATGCGTTCCAGGGAGCTGGGCAGGTAACAATGAGTCGAGCAACAATGCGTCGCGGTCGCGTCTTGCGATTTCCGCTTCGCCGCGAAGCCGAGCGTCGGTCGATTGTGAGCACAACAGCTTTCACATCGCGCTCGTACTACGTCAATTTAGCGCCGGTGACATTGCCGAGCGCGATATTAGCAGATCACAGTCATGCATTCATGGGTATTTCGCACGGTATCTGCATATTTACGATCGGAATGCCGAGCCGTGCCGCGCCTGCGGGAGTCTTCGATAATTAGTTTGTTACTGAATTGTCCAGCACCAGCAACATCGCGCGCCGCGCCAACAATGCTCTTCATTCTATATTCCACACGCAGGCGTCATTCTATTGTTTGACACTTAATCAACGTGGAAAATCAGCATTTATAATTCGCCGAGAATTCTCCGATGCTGATGGCGTCACATCGACCTGAGCGGTATTCCAGCGCGGCGCGAACTTGGCGCCCGAATGCAAAGCATTTTTAATGGACCCCGTCTATTCAAAGCCGCTCGGAATAAAGGCGTTGTAGTTTGCGCCGCGACGCGAAAGAAATGCGCACGATAGGCCGGCCGGCAGGCGCATTAGTTCGAGTGAAACCGTCCCCAGACGACCGAATCCATCTTGAATCGCATGCCCAGAGACGCACGATTCTGCTCTAAATTTCAATTAAAAACGCCGACATTATTCATTACAGTCGGACAGCTTGCAGTACGCTGCAAACACTCGCCGCTTAACACGTGCAAAATTCAATGCACCGTCGTCTGTGTTTGCGCGCGCAATGAATAGGCCCTTAATTGGAGCGGTACGCAAACGCAGGGTGGGAACGTAACATGTGTTGTGTTCAGACCCTCTCATAAAAATCGAGCAGGTGTGGACGCGGACCGCGAGCAGCCGCGAGGGGAGCGCCATGTCTACAATCGTTATTCCGGTATAAGGTCCCGAATACGCTCGAAAGAACTGCGCCCGTCTTCGCGCTTCTTCACTCGTCGACGACGTGCTCGGATGCATCAAACGGTGCGATTGTCACACAAATTCCCCGTCCGTATAGGACATGCCAATGTCTCTAACAGAAGCCATCGCGAAGAAATTTCGTACGTTCTGAATGTCAATGCGGCGGTCTCGCGTCGTCGTGACGATTGTCGACTTTGCCGCGGTGTTATTTCGTTCGTATTCGGCGAGGCGTAGTGCAGTCGCACGCCGACGGAATAGTTTCACTTGTCAACATACATATTAATATCTATCTCCCCAGCGCTCGCCATACAATGCGCGCGAACGTGGACAAGCCGCAGCCTTGCGCACGAATTAATTACGCAGTGCGAGTAAAAATTATGCGGAGAAATAAATTAATTGGTCGTCTTTCGTAACCGGTTGCGTCTAACGGCTGGCTCCTCACATCCACCGGATGTCGGCCGACATCCTCCGCTCTTAAATTCGGATGACTATCAAACGAGTTCGCATTGAGGTGATTGGCAGCGGAGGAAACGCGCCAACAGCGACAACAACCAAAAAAAGCGTCCCCAGGTAGTGAATCGAACGCGGCCTGCCATTTTCCATTGCGCCTTTGAATGGGCAAGGGGTAAAAAAACACGACGTTTCCGGCGGTAACCGGAAATCACCTTCCGCTCGAACTTTTTTCGGACGCACACACCCTAGCGCTTCCTCCGGATCAAAACGGGCGCAGACGTTTCTTCTTCGCGGCAGCGAGAAAAACAGTAAAGTTGCAAGAAACGTTACGATACTTCGTGCATTAATGATATGATAGTATAAAAACGTGCATTAGTGTCTGGGCGAAGAAACGTGTGCCTTTACTGCATGTGCCGCCGGTCTTTTGAAGGAAAGGAAAAAATGTTATGCTTTGGTGGTGCCGCGGACCCCTTTCACGAAGGAAACACAAATCAATGAACCTGGAGAACGGAAAGGCATAAAACGTTTAATGAAGGAAGACAGAAGGTTTTCATCCTATTTGCCTTTGGTCTATTTCACTTCCAGTAACGTTGAAAGCATGTTTGGGGGCGGGAGTGCCACAACGGTTTTTGAGCCGGCGTTTGACGACGAGTGCGTTGGAGGATCAATACTCGATCAATTTCGGTAACCGTTTACAGTTTCTAATTGCGCCTAACCGCGAGCGTCGGATGTCGAATGTGTCGCTTGCCATTAGGACCCGACGAGCATTTCGACAGAAACCGGCGAGCTACCTGCGCGTCTCCCTGGAGAATTTGCTGCCGAAAATAAAAAATAAAATACACATTCGTTGGCTCACCGTCAGATGCGGCTGACCGGTGCTGTCATCGACGTATCCGATAATCATGTCCGCGTGTTCCATGTCGCCGTTGGCGCTGAAGCCTAATCCGATGTAGCCGCGCGTCCGCGCGTCCACCCGGAACGTAATCTCCCCGTGTCGCGGCTTCCATCTGAGCGTCACGGCGCCGGAAAAGTCCAAAACCGCGCCGTGCGTGTACTCGGTGTCCTCGTGGGCGTGCACTTTGTTCGCGCTGCGTACGCTGCGTCGTCGGCGGACCGCGGCGCGCTCGTCGTTCACCCGGTTGGATTCGCCAACGTGCTGGACGTAGTCGTCGAGCAGATCGCACTCGGCGATTGCGCCAATCGCGAGGAGAACGAGCGCAATCAGCCGGTCGGGCAGCATGATTGTCGTCGGACGGGCGGCCAAGGCACTCAAACGATACGGGCGCGCGGAGGCGACACTAGTTCATTTTCGGTTTGCACGGACGCGCGCGTTTTGCGGTGACCGGGACCGGATGCGCGATCCGCCTGCGAGCGTGACGACCGTCGCCGACCGCGGACCGTGCGAGACTGAGAGGACCGGGCCCCGACTTAACTACCCACTGGTAAACTAGAGTTGCTGGTAGTCTGGTACTTGTACTTGCACCACGCGCGGATAAAAGAGCTGCCAGAGTAGAGGTACCAGGCTTGGCGGTCTCGCTCGCTCGCTCGCCTTTCATACCTACCGGTTGGTCGACGCTCATTGGCACGAGGAGTACGTGTGCAGTCGATGCAACTGTTCGACGCTTTAACCTTGCAGATGTAGAGGTTGAATTGAAATGGGCTGGGGCATGGTACTTATTATACCTACGTTGTGTAGAGCGGCACCGACGCGTCACGTCTAGTCTGCTGGCTGGGGGACGTCATCCAATCTACGAGACTGGCTACAACTTTTACGATTGCGCCACATTACAACTCACTAACTTGCTATCCACCAACCACGCCACGTTGAGTCCGTCGGCAACTTCCAGAAATATATCTTCATGCGCGTCGAGTCTGTTTGGATTGATTATCTATTTAAATTAAAACTTTCATGTTCGAACTTCCTGTGCACGCGAAGTCTTCGCATCCGCTCGGAGTTTCTGGTACTTCCTTTTCCGCGGACGGTCACGTGCCCGCCGTGCCGGCGTCGTCTGGCGCGTTACAAAAACTGTTGTTTTTGGCATTTTTTAGCAACCCATCCATCAACCGCCGCCCCACTCCATTGATGCGTCTCGCGCTTTCCCTCGGCATCTTCCAGCGATTTCTTGGAAATCCGTACAACGTACGTTGAGACAGGTAAGCGAGGCGTAATTTGCCGGAAGAGCCACTCCAGCTTGCCGTGCGGTGAGGCCCTTCGTGTTTTTCTACACGTGTGCGCGCCGCACAGATGTCGATTCGTCTATGGCGCGCACATCTGCCGTTAAGGCAGCCGGTCTTTTCGTATTATTAAACCCGGCGTCGCATCGCGCGCCGTCGCACCCGAAACTTTGATTCCACACCCTGCCCCATCCGTCGCCTTCAAGATCATCTGCTCACTGGCCGCAATGGCAGACGCATTCTGTGAATTTGGAGTTTTGGAGACAAGGGAAAATTACTCGCGCCTGCTGTACAAAATCAAAATTCCGCCGCTACGTATTTTTTTATGCGTCGATATTTCGTTATTCGTGCACTGCGCCGACTGGGGCATGAAAAAGACCGTCTCTACCTCTTCACTCGCAACCGACCGAACGATGAATAATACACCCCGGCGTTTAACCGTCGCTTTACGGCGAACCTCCCGGCGAATTTTATTCACATGCCAATTTCCGAAAAGCCCGGCTAAATCGCTCTGCACTAGCGCTTTCAAGCCGGCCGGATCAATGGCAAATCCACGCAATTCTCGGCCCGACAATGCTCTTCTCGCCATTGAGGTATTCTCGTATTGTGCGCCTTCGTCGGCATTTCAGGAATGTCTCAGAATCTTCGAACGTCTTACGCAAATATTTTCATTCGGCGCAAACGCTAAATGCACTGACGCTTCTTTTCTCTCACTTTCTCGGCCCTTTGCTGGGAATGAAATATTATAGAAATTGCTGCTTTAATAATGCGGGCACCCTGCACTCTGTTGCCGAGAAATCCGAAAATAACTCGCGAATAATCTGGAGCTCGTACTGCGCTGACGGACGATATTAAATGATATTGTTTGGCATGTCAAAGGAACTGTTCTGATTACAAATCTGATGAATTTTTATTAAACGCCATCGTCGAAATTAACCAAATATTTGAAAAACGGGCGGAATGTTATAAGTCAATATCGATTTTCTATGTGGAGCGCACTATTTTTCATCAGAATATAATAAAAGTCGCGTCATAAGGCGGCGAGGAATAAAATGAGGCAAAAGCGGATGAACACTAAAAGCAGTTGACGTGCGATTCTTTCGCGAGGCGTTAACTGAATGCCAACAAACGCCCTACCTTGATTGTACCATTACATTCTATACGCGACTTCGTTTCCGCGTATAAATTGGGTCGCAACAACCACGCGTTTATCTGCGCCGATTCTTGCAGCATCCCAGGAGGCGCGCGTGCGTCGGTGCATCAATGCGAGCGATGCGAAATTGCGCGTATGCGACGAACCCAAGATGGCAATTAATGCCGGCGCCACGACGAGGCACATTCTTAATTAACTTCAATTATGTCACACATTCGGCGCGCCCACGCCGGCCGCACAAGATGAACGCTCGAATTTAGTTTAGTAATTTAGTCGGGCGCTTGAACTTGTCGCGTCTTGCGCATCGGGCGCGCGCCGCCGACATATATTGGCTATCAGACTCGAACTGCAATATAAGTTTGGGACTCCATCAATGCGGCGTGCAAATATGTTCGAGGCACGTTTTTTCGATGCGCTAACCAGGGCGGCCGCGCAGGCCCGGACCGGAAGGTCGGGCGACCCTTTTCGGTGCGCGATTGTCGCCGACCGCGTCGGCGGCAATTAATTGCGAACGTGATTGGGTTTGAGCAATCGCCGCGTCTGCAAGCACTCCGCACGCTCGAAGAAAACTTGACCCCTCAAGGTCGTCCGCGGACGAACCTTAATTTCGTTTGCGAAATCTCGCCCACATCGACACCAGTCGGGGGCACAACGGCGCGAAGAAATCGCCATTTTCGTGACGGCACAACGATTATCAACTTGGAAACTTGAACTTATTAAGTGCAGGCGGTCGTAGTTGATCAAAGTGCGGACGTTATTTGAAAAGGAGTGACATTAAAATATTTATTAGCATCGAATACATAGCCAATGTATACATCTTATCACAAATAAATCGATCCCGATCGAGCGGAACGGATTTGCGTGTTTTTGCCCGTGCAGAAAAATACGTATTCCCTTTTTGAGCAACTGTACAACTGGCCAAAATGCCGAGAATCGTGCGCCGCATTTTAACGTGTCTAAGTAATGCCTATATATTATGCATTGATATGGTTACCGGCGCGCGGCAAGTCTCTTCTATTATTGTCAGCCGGCGACTTTAAATTTAAACTTTGAAACTTGGGCTGACTTTATCAAAGCGGTGTTTAGGTATTCATGCAGGAAAATGATAAAGAGACGTGCATTACATTTATCAATATTTCAAAATCACGACGTCAGGACTTACCTACACACGTTAAAAACGGTCGAAAATATTTTACATTTGTATATTAATATGTTGTATCGTAATTGCTAATTGTAAGAGTTTTAGCCTAAGCCTAGCTAATTAGTCGAGAAAAGCGCGAAAATATAATCGGACAAGTCCATTTCTTGTATCACATCACATCGAACGGGTGCAGTGCGCACGTTGCGAAACCATGTTGCCGAAATTGCTCTACATTGAGACAAACGGACATCTGCATCAAGCATATATAACGTGCACTCTCACCCCTAACATGACATCTTGCAATGCCGACAATTTACTGTGTAGTACTTACGATTAGCGTAATGTAGGTTGGTCTTACTTTCTCCCATGGTGAAAATGAAAACAAACTTATTCGTAGCTAGTCTAGAACTTGGACATCAATGACATTAACAGTGGGGTGTCTCTAGTTGGAATCGCACGGAAAGAGATTTGTTCGTAAATAGTTGGTTGCAGTTGTGGCTAAACGATGCGCACGGAGACAATTACATCTTGCTGCATGCGTATTCTTTACCGTTCCCGCTGCCCAGGAGCATGATGGACGTCTCCCGACTGTAGTCGCGATTGGATCCGTCGGGGTGCCGTCGATGTGAGCCGGCCTGGTTGCCTCGGGCGTTGTTGCGATTGCAGACGGACTGATTCCGGCGCGTGGAGACGATGGACATGGTCGTGGCGTGGTGGTCCGGGAATGTGTAGCATCGATTGCGCTCGCTCTTTACGTAGAAGAAGAGATACCTTGGCAGAAAGGAGCGTGAGTTATTCGACGGGCGCGGGCGAGTGGACGCGAGACAAACGATGATCCTCGCGCGGATCGGCTGATGCGGCTTTAAGTGAGAGTTATTATATTCGCGCGATAATCTCGGCCGCGCGTGGCGCGCGTTTGGATAGTCGGTGAGTAATGGGCAAGTGTTCTCCAGCTCTGGCAAATAGCTGGTAGTCATGGCAACTAATTTAGTTTGAAATGGATGATTCGGTCGGCCGCGGAACTCGCACGCCGCAGCGCCGTGGACGGGGCGAAACGAAAAACGCCGGCTGGCACGAGAGAGTGGCCGAAGTGGATCGAATTTATTAAGAAAATGACCTGTTGAAATGTTTCCGGAACGTCCCGCTGACGCAGTACAGCGCGATTGGGTTCACGCACGAGTTGATGTAGCAGAGGCAGAAGCCGACGATGCGCGTGCAGTGCCAGTAGACGTTGTAGCTGTCTTGGAACTGCGGGTAGAAGTAGAACGCCAGCATGAAGACGTTGTTGGGCAGGAAGCACACCGCAAAGATGACGACAAAGATGAGCACCGTAAAGGCGACCTTCCTGCGGGCGCGGATCTAAACAGGATTTGCCACAGCGATGTAGCTATCTGGGCGGCTATCGCATCCCGCCCCGGCGAGCACGTACCTGCCGATGGGTGCCTTGGGTCTCTCCGGGCACGTTCCTGGTGCTCACCAGCAAATGGTTGGCCATCAGCCAGTAAAACACCGTGATGATGCAGAGCGGGATCACGTACAGGATGAGGAATCGCGTCATTACGTTCACCCTCGGATAGTTCTCGTTCAGCCAGTGGCGAGGGAACGGATAGCAGACGGTGAAGTTCTTCGATTCGTTGATGATGGTCATGGTGAGGAGGTGCGAGCCGACCGCCGCCGGGATGGCGCAGATCCCGGCGAACACCCAGATGAGCACGGCGCACATTATCGTCACGCGCGTCGCCGTTTTGTTGCCACCTGGCGAGCAAAAACGAGCGCGTCACCGTCAGGGCGTGCCGTTTTCGGAAAATTTCGCTCACCTGCGGCGTGCATTTTCTTCAGCGGATTGACGATCGCGAAGAAGCGGTTCGCCGACAGCGCCGTCAGGGTGAACACCGACACGCCGACGGAGATGTCCTTGGCCGTTTCGGAAATTTTGCATATCAATTCGCCCCACGGCCACGACTCCAGCGTGTAGACAATCGACGTGAACGGCACGCTCGTCAGGATCACCAACAGGTCGGCCAGCGCCAGCGAAAGTATGTAACTGCGGACAGAGACGGAGAGCCGTTCGGTGGTAACCGCGAACCCGGCGGCGCAAAGGCGAACTCACGTGTTCGGGACGTTACGCATCGTGCGATGCCGCATGAAGATCAACACCAGCGTCCCGTTGCCCAGCACGCCGATGACGAAAATGAAGAAGAAGATCACCGGGACGATGTACGTTTCGGGCCGTTTCCAGTACGGGATGTACGAATTATCATCGCCGATGACGCCGACGTCGCCGATGTCGGCCAGCAGCGTCGCCTCCGTGTCGTTCATTTTCCGCGCGCCCTATTGATACGAATCAATTACTTCTTGTGGGATGGATCCAACTCGTTCTCGGACGCGCAGCGACGTCTAGCAGCGACGCATGGCCTCGCTGAGGATCTGGAACGAAGAGTATCTTGTGACGGTGATGGAACGCACAATAATCCGAATTAAGCGGTGAGAACCTAGCCCTAGATCTGGTAGCAATAGATGGCTCTTATGGAAAATTAACATCTAAAAATTTTCAAGCGCTTATAACGCGCTTACGCAGATAATTCGTCGTGCAGTTATGCATAGATATGTGTGCTACGTCTAATCGGCTTTCCATTGTATTTAAGCACAATTGGAAATATTTTGGGTGTCTCGGTCAAAAATGACTTTAAAATAAAAAACGCATGTCCATTTAAAATACATTGGAAATAGGCTAAAATGGCTGTAACTTGTGATGCAGATAATTCATCGCCCAGATAAACACTGGTACATATGTAATTATTATCGATTGAGCGTAAGCACGATTCAAAAATTTATGGGCGTGTCGGTCAAAATTAACATTAAAATCAGCAAATAGTGCCCATTTAAAACACATGGGAAAATGTTCGTACAAACTAAATTGTTTACAACGTTTTATGTAGACAATTCGTGGCCGCTTTAAAAACATATTCAGAATGTACATTTTATTGGGTTTCCAATGGTGGTAAGCTTGATTTGATATTTTTTGAGCGTGTTAGTCAAAAATGACATTATATGATATACCACGTGCCCGTTTAAAATACATGTGAAGTCTATATTGGACCTAATTGGAAAATCGGTAATAACTCTTTATGCAAGAAATTCGCCGCCGCCTTAAAAACATATTTCGAATCTGCGTTTCATTATCTTTCCAATGGTGCTAAACATTGTTCCAAATTTTTTGGGCGTCTCGCGTGTCGTGAACATTGTCGATGTTTGCGATCCTGGTTTGCGAAGCAACGATTCGTGGCCGTCACGCTCCTTGCCGAAGCCAAAGTGCGCGGAAAGTTAAAAACGTGATAAATCTAATGTCGGGACTTGAGTAAGCGACGCTAATTGACTCGTCGAAATAAACGATGCCACCGATTCCACCGAACCGGCGAGTCGGCGCGGCGCCGCTCCGTGCGAGAAAACCACTTCGGAAAGGAAACGCACCCGCTTATAAATATTTGCCGGATCTACATTTGGTTTCAGGTGAATATGGTCGTGCGATCGAGGCGCGGAAAGGTCAACATCAGGTGCAACCGAACTGCAGCGATATCAATCTCGTCGCTTCGCGGCTGCAGCGCGATTCCGATTCGTCTTCGTTTCAAAGCGCTCTTCGCCTGTTTCGCGGCGCTATTGCCAGTCTCGTATTCGAGCGCGCTCGCGACGAAAATGAGCGGAAGAAATTCGTCGCATAATTTGCCGCTCTACCTGCTCGCGTATCGCTCGCGTTTCTGCGCCTCGCAGACGTCGCAGGAAGGGGTGAACAACCCATCGCGCCGCTATCGCAAACACGCGTCGTTTTCACGGTCGAACGCGTCGATTAATCATCCGATCTGTTTACATTCTGTGTTGGCCGCTCTTTATTCGCGCTTATTGCTGCATGAAGAATGAAATATGCAATGTCAAATCAATTTCGGCATCGGGGAATCGACGCGCCGCGCGGTATCCCGCTAAAAAACGCACCGCCAGTAAACTGTTGATAATCTGGCGCCGTAATTTATGCGCGTTTATCAACGGCCGCTGTGGAATACATTAGAGAGTAAAAATAGGTTTAGGCGACATACAGTTTGTCGAGTTGTTCGCATGCGACGTACAAATCGTGCCGACCAAGCAGGGGAGGCCCAGGGTGGCAGTGAGTTCTCCACAGGAACTCGGTTGCATTAAATTCATGTTGAAAATTCTCCAAACAATCGCGGAATTGTAAACATCGGTTGTACACGCTTTTGCGAAGACGTACTGTGTGAACTTGTCACAACTTTCCCCGTCACTAAAAATCAGTTTGCGTTCGAAAATAAGTTTTGTAACGCCCACACAACAAGTATTACCACAAAGCCGATGTGAAACGCTGAAAACCAACGTACCGTGCGTGTATGGTCTGATAACGACAGCATAATATTTATTGAATTAGAATATAGCAAAGTTACGGCTCGTTTGGCCCCAACTTTCGACTTTCCGAAACCGCATCGGTTTCAGCAATAAAACAAAACCGATCTTTCTTCTCGCGTTTACAACAATAATAGATTCGCCCGCTTCTCCCAAATGGAGAGAATGTGAATGAGGCCTTTGATTAAAACTTTTAACGTGCATCAAATTATCAGCAAAAGCGTTCAGATCCTTGATAGCTCGTTTGATGCGCGCCGCGCCGCGTGCTGTATCTAATTCTTGAAAGCGCGATCCGCGCTAAACGGCTCGCACTGTGCACAAAAACAAAAACAAACAATTTTTACGTAAATTCTAATTCTGTCAATGCCATTCGCTTCCTTGCGCAATTCTAAGGCAATTGAAACGTTATTTGGTTCGTTTACAATTAGAACGCTAGATATTTGAGAAAAAAAAAACATTTCACTAATTCAACATTGCATTCGTTTTTTAAGAAAGGTGCAAAAATCTCAAATCATTCAAATATTCAAATACATCTCTCCACCACTTACGCACGAAGCGTCGCGGCCGCGCACCTCGCACGCGCCCAGAGTAGTTTCCCCAATGGGGAAATCAAGTCTTTCGCGCTCCCGGAAACTCGGCGTCTTTTAAGGCGCTTGGTCCGGGCGTGGGGATTTATCGTCGCGTGTATTTAGTACGCAAATGCTTCGCGCGAGCCACGCATCGGTTAAATATATTTGATTTGCTTCAAGGGCGACGCCACGTAATTATTTAACATTAATTTGCGTGTGCCATCGCTGGCGTTTTATTAGTTCTTCATTATTTAATGCCTATGATTTATGGGAGGCGGCGCAAACACTCGGACCGCGCTCGCTCCGACTAACTTGTTAGAATCCGACACAAGTCGCGCGCGCATCGATTAATCGCGACGTGACGAGCGACGGCGTTTGGCAAAAGTCGACCAGCGCGCGAGAATTTGTTTGCAGCTACACGATGCACGATTTCTATTTGAACTCATCGTACACACGTGTAATCTCGATTGCCTATGATTAGGGTGCGATAAATCGCCGTATAATTAAATGTTTACATGTTACTAGCCTAGACAACGAAGTTTGCTCGTAAGAACGTTAAAAACTACGAGCTACCGGGGTTATTTCAGCACATAGTATCCGAGAAGGGATCGGATGTTCGTTGCCGTTGGACATCCTAATGCGCGATGTTTAGCAAACACTAACAAGCGCTCGCTAGCGAGTGCGATTGCAATTAGTATCTTTGCGCCTGGACGCGAAGTGCAAGCAGCGTGCGAAAACAAAGCGACAATTAATTTACGATACCTGGTGCCGAAAAGGAGGCGCGCCGTGTCACGAATTTCGGCAATTGGCGTCGTTCGAATAGCATCCGGGCGATCGGAAATCCGAGGGCGTTTGTGCGACGAAATTCAGTCGATCGAAGACAGCGACTGCGAGGCGAGTATCGCGCAAATTTAATTAGCCATTTTGAATGGGTCGCACCAGATTGGCGAACTGGAGCGGCGCAAACACGTTTTCTCGAAATCCGGCGCCGACCGCGCCGCCGACGACGCCCGCGCGCTCTTGTCCGCGCATCGTCCAGACTGGCGCGCCGATCTCGCGCCGATTTCGCGCCGGCGGGACAAACAAAAAACGCAATTAACGCCGACTCAATAATTAGCACAACGCCAGCGGTGTGCTTAACTGGCGCTGCACGACTCCGCCGCGTTGCCGCCGATCTCGCGAAACTTTCGCGCTTGTCGCTCCACGGCTCATTTTCCCGGAAGACTAGCGGGCAAAAATCGAATATCAAACGCCGGCGTTAATTCGTCGTGCCCGCGGCGACGGCGTCATCGCAGCTGGATAGTTAGGAGGGTTGGAAAGTTCGATAATGCAGACAAGTTCGGACGTCCCGTCCCGCACGCTCGAGTCGAATGTTTATACTTGCCTTGCGTGGTTGCTTTCGGTTGGCTGAAATCGGCGCGTTTCTGGCAGCCAGAACGCGCGCTTTTCCGCCGCCGCCGCCGCCGGCGCGCTCTCCGATGAATGGGCTTGTTTGTCCGGCCACCGCAAAAACGTCCGGACGAAACTTTCCTCGCGCGACACTCGCGCCTCCGACGCGCTGAAGGTTAGAAAAAGACTGTAAACGCGCGCGCTAATTCAATTTCGTTTCAGCGCCGCCGGACCTCTTGCAGCATCGGCGCGCGGCCGCGAATAAAACCGGTCGCCGTCCGCCGGTCGCGCATTAATGCGTCCGGGCCAGATACGCGCCGCCGCGATGATAATTTCTTCATCGCATCAATTTATTTGGTGTTTTTCCAGCGCGCGCGCCGGCACGCTCGAAAACAATACCTGCACTCGGTCGGCCGGCCGCGAAAACGAGATGTGCACGAAACACGCTCGCTTTCTAAGCAGAACGCGCTTCATTAGGCATTCATTTATTCGAGCGCTTTATTGGCGCGAATATTAATGCCGTACGTATTTGTTGCTTCTTTTGCCGAACGCGTCGAGATTGTGACCAAACACACCTCGAACCAATAACTAAATCGCCGCGTCGCTCCCGGTGCAGATTTGACAAAAATTGCGCCGCGATGCGTGAGTTTGTTGAATCGCCATCCCTTCCGATCGCGCGTCCCGCGCGTTAATTACACAAACGCAATTTTCGCGCAAAGCGTGCTTTATGCGTGCGCGTTTCCAATCGGTTTTTCATATTCGAATGCGTCCACATAAATAACGATACCGCGCGCGATCGTCGACGACGCGAACCGCAGCGAAAATTGACTTTATCAAATAACAGCGTCTATTAGCTATATATATATTTATATTATATTATATATATATATTCAGGGTGCTAGAGAACTCTGCCTGGCGGTGGTGGTCCAATTACGAGACCGGACGTGCACGTATGATGATGAAGATACACGGCCGCCACGAAGAAGTTATCAACGTTAATATATTGACGCTAATTAAAACAATGACGACGCGACGCCGGCCACGGTTTTCGTGAATAATTTATCGCCGCCGAGAGAGAGAGAGAGATTGTTTCTAATGAACTATAATTAAATTTATCCACATAATGCGACGCGAGCTCGTCGCCGATCGCGTTTGTCGCGACGAGAACGCAGCCGGGACGCGGGCAGGTCGCACGTTTTCGCGCGTTTTCGCATTCCGCGCGCCCACCTCGCGGTCGTGCAGGTAATCAAATTTAAATTTGGCACCGGCCAATAAATACATTACACTGAACGCGCCTCGACGGCTGTGAGTTTAGTTTTGCGCTTATTCAAACGATTATAGCACGGAGTAATCAAAATATACGTTACGAGCTTTCGACGAGAAGCATCAAACGCTTTTTGGTTTTTATTATGTTTTTTTTTCTCGCCGCACGTGCTTGCAAATGCAAGAGAAGATTCGGAGATTTTCGCAGATTCTTGCGTACTGTACGATTCCGTGCCCGTGCGCATCACGGTTTACGACGGCGAGAATGCGCAAATTGGGATGTGGGCGAGGAGAATGCAAATTGCAGCACAAGTCCGTCGGCGCGGAAATTAATTAGGCGAAGGAATTTTTGCCGCGCTTCGCCGCGTTCTTTCGTGCGGCGCGAAACCGAAATGTTCGCAAACGTCATCGCCGGCCGCTTCCGATATTTAATGAACGGTTAAGATTCGACGGACTTGCCCGCGACACTATCCCTAATTAAATCGGCATTCAGCGTCGAGTCGGCGCGCCGAAGAGCGGAGAACCCAAGCGCTAATTTGTCTTGCGCCTCGACGCGTCCGTTGACGACGATGTCGATACTGAACGAATTTAATTAAAACGCGTTCAATGAGAGCCGTCCGACGCCGATCATAATCAGTCGGGGCGTTGACGACATTCAAATCAACATTGTTATATGTCGGCGCAAATATAATAGCCGACGATGGGGAGGGAGAAGGCGCATTCAACGCACGCCATTAAAATTCATCTCATTAGAGGCGTTTTTTTTTCTCGGATATTTAATCGTACTAGTACAAATCAGTAATAGCGAGCACAGACGTGTCCTTGACGGACAAAAATGACGCTGAAAAAATAATTAATTTCGCTACGCGTTGCCATGCATATGCATTGTGCTTTTGGTAGAAAACCCAACTTGCCTAATTCTGGGCCCAAGCACTAATGACGCTCGTCCCAGCTTACGGCGAAAAATAATATTTGGTGTTTTTTACAATTAGACGCGGAGCACGTCGGGCGTGCGGAGCGCGTACCTACTTCCAGGAACACTTTGTCGAGCACCGGCAAACGTTCCAAATTCAGACACTGCGTGTCTGCAGCGGCACGACTTCCGAATAAATTATCCAAAGTCGCTTAAGCGTCTCGCACGGATCGGCCCAGCTGCAATCGCTCGCAAGCGTTTGTTATCACAAGGCGACGAAAGTGGCGCAACGAAATGCGGATTCGTGTTGGGACGTGCAAATAAATTTCCCTTGCGCCCAGGAACGCGATTTCTTCGCCGCACGTGTATCGAGCGCCTCCATTCATTCGCGGACCGATCTGCGCGCATTGTGCGACTTCGTTTGTTTGCCGCCCCACCGCGTCGGCGGCGGCCGCTGTCGATTACGCGTGCGTGACCAAAACTGCGCAAATAAACTGTACGCGCAACCGCGAATTAATGGCACGTGGACAGTGCGGCCCGCCCCCGATCGCGCAGCGCGGAAATTGTCGGACACGCGTCAAATGTTCGCGCTCGGCCGAAAACTGCGAATGTGCGACTGTTGCGAAAACAAATGCGCGTCGTTTCGCGGAACTCTTGAAGCGCACGCGGCATTCGCCAAAACCTAACTAACGCAGGTTTCGCCGACTGGCCCTAGCACATTCGCTCGTTTGTTCGTCGAACTGACGCGGCAATCGCAAGAACGCGGCCCAAAACAAGCGCAAACTGTTTTAATAACGCGACAAGATTAGGGCAGATTGCGCAAAAAGCATAATGGCACGGCCCTTGGAGGGACCAAACGACAGCGCTTATTGCCTCGCCCGACCCTCGGCGCGTTCGCCGCATCTTCTATTCTCGTAGCATTACCTATAACACGGCTTCGCTTTTACGATGCACTTTAACAGCGTTTGCGCATTGGCGCATCGACAATGACGCCGAGGCTTAATGCAATTTAGGACAAATAGGTATTAAGTCTGCAGTAGGAAAGGAAATCTTACATCTCCGCGACAATACGAGACGGTTAGTTTATTTGCCGCAAATCTCAAGAATCAACTGTGCGCATAATAATGACATTAATAACATTTTGCTTGCAGGGTAGCTCGAGATTTGTAGCAGGATATTGGATATACTCAACAAAATTTCAGTGGCATCTCTTTTCCGGTTATTTCTTCGCGTCCATTGATATCGTTTAATTTAGATGTCAGTCGACGCGGGACTGATAGACTTGCATTTACAAAATTTGCTAACAGCCTTTACCAAATTGTACGCATGTACGAATTCGGTCGACTGCAATTCATGCAAATCACGCTCCAATCTTTGTGCAAATAACATCCCCGGGTGCGGCGGAAGACGTCGTTTGTCTCGACGCGCGAAATTAGGAGGCGTCCGCGTTCGAGACGCCTTATTTATCATCGCAACCATTGTATAATCCGACCGTAAAAATTGCTCAGAAACGCGCGTCCCGTACCCGAACGGCAAATGCGATTTCGTTCGTCGCGGCGCGTTCGCAGGGATTAGCAAAAGCGGCTTCGCGTGTCAACCTAATCGAATCGCGGCGCGTTTTGATATTGCGCTTTTTTGTTGCGCAGCGACGAAACGTCGCTCGTGCCGTTTTGCGGCGAAATGCCGCCCACGATGCACAATGCCGGGCGCGCATCGCCGCCGCCGCCGCCGTTAAATATTTGACGGCGTGACCTTTTTTCAGCGACGCGCGCAAACAATTAGCGCGCCGTCGCACGTGCGGCAAACAAGCGATTCAAAAATTATCCGCGTCCGCATTGATCTCGCGCGCATCCCTCGGGCACCTTGAATGATAACATCGAAAATTGATAACGTGCATAATGTAGGTGGCGGGCAAATATTTGGACGCCGGCGCTGGCGGTCGGGCGCGAAAGGACAATCACGAGTCGCACGCACACACGTCCGCTGATTAATATAATGATGCCCAGTGTAATTGGCGTAATGCGCGAGCGTCGGCCGCATTTACGTTCATTTTCGACTTTTTAATAAATTGGATTAATGCGAAAAGTTGGCGCCAAATTGATCGCATAAAATCCCTGAAAAAAATAAAATAAAACAAACAAAAAACAAAACCGCCGCGTGCGCTCTGTATTTTACTCTCTGTGGCCGTTAGTGCGAGCCGCTGGGCTTTTCGAAGGAGAGTTAACGATTCGACCGACGTCGCTGACTGATTACAGCCAGCTATGCTACCAGACCATTTATGGCGCGTTCCGAGGAAGGATTTCTGAAATGTGAATTATTGCCGCAAAGAACTAGCCATCGGAGTCGACCAAAATGGCACGTTAACGCGGTGCGCTGTCGCTACAGTCGTCTGCAAAACTGAAACTTAATTAAAACAATTTTCCCTCGCCGCAAGGACTCCGGCAGCACGCACCTGAGGCGTTTTGCGAATTTTCGTCGGCGCTCGACACGAATGTCGACCTGTACTAACTATTTTCACCTGCCGCTAGGCGTCGATTAATACACCCCGAGCTGTCTTTGCGACCGCGACAAGTTGTGGCAAGTTCACGCAAGCGTGCGCGAGCTCGCGACGCGTAGCCTGATTAAGAACGAAAATTAATGTAATTCATCGATTTTTCTGCGCGCGGGCGAGCGGGGGCGGCGCGCTCCCGACGCCGGCGTGGAGTCGGGGAAAAATGCGACGGCGGACGCGGCGCGAACCATCAAAAACGAACCCCTTCGAGCTCCCGATATTAAATTCCGCGCGTTCGCGAAGCGTCGCGCAACGTTTCGGTTCCGCGCGTTTCCGCCGCGAAAACGCGCGGAACGCGGATTCACTTCCGCTGTGGCGTTAAATTTTACATATATTTGCATGTAAATATTATAATCGCCCGCGACGCCGACCGAGATTCGGTCGCCATCGCGTTCGCCGCGAGGAGAAACATTTGGAAACCCAACGCCGACAAGCGCCTCGTTTTCGGCGCGCGATGAAATTCGTTTCCAATCGCAAACGGATCGCGATTGAAAAGTCCTGGCGGCGAGCAAGATAAGCGTGAACAACGCGATAAATCAGCGTTCGCTGCCATGCCAGCCGAAACTACGATGATCTTGTCTCGCCCGCCTGATGGGTAAAACAAGACGATTCGGTGGAAAATTAAATAGAAACGCGGAATGCGAAGCGCGTATAATGAATCAAATTCAAACGAGATTTTCGCAACCTAAAAAATCGAAATTCTGCCGACATTTTCAACTCATTTCGAACACCTACATCAAACGACAGACTTCTGATTCGGACGTTGGTTTTATATTATGCCTTCCAACAACAGATTATCCTGAGGCGCATTTCTTTTCGTTGACGCGAAAACAATATTGTAAACGAAACGAATGCGTAAATAATTTGACATGATGTGCGTATTGCAAGTGATCGATGCTTACCTGAGATCGTTGTCCTGTCTCTGACAAGTTCAGAAGTTTTCGACGCTTCGGAACGATCGCTTGCGTTGCGATGTCGTTGCACGAGCTGTTTCGACTCGCATCAATATTTTCGCGCGAACACGACGATCGAAAGTTTTTGGTCCATTTTAAGTTCACTTGCGACACATTTCCAAATTGTTCGAAGCGTTGAAAAACAACGAGCGGGGTTATTTGGGAACTTTCGTGGGGCGAGCGAGCGCGTTTGAAAAACGTGCGCGAAACCAGTTAATAGTCGCGCGACGCGGCGCGAACGGAGGCGGCAAATCGGTGCCGTCGGCACGTTACGCACGTTGCTCGCCGCTACACAGTGAGGAATGTTTTCCAGCGTCCTCAACGCCGCCGCACCGCCGACGCGTTTCGCCCGGCAAATGGGGAGCGCAAGCGTCCTGAACGTTATCAAGCGATTTTTGACTCGGCAGGACGCCGCCGGTTGACGCGAAATGTGGGTAGGCAAATAGAATATTTCATCGTCGCGCACAACCAACTCGCACAAACAAATTTCCGCACAAACGCGCCCCAATTATAACGTCCGAGAACCGCCTCACAACGAGGCGTATTGCAATCGGCCTCTAGAAATGTTGCGAAGAAATGGGAGCGAACATTCTCTCAACCGACGCCAATATAGATAGTCTTGTCCTTTTGTTCTCTTGTCACATTTTTTCGCATTTTCCGCCCACAATAAAGTCGCTATTTCTCTACCGCCTGCTGCAGAAAAACGACTAAGTCCATTCATTAAAGAACGCGTAAGAAATTCTCGAGAATCATTTAAAAGCTATTATCTGGCTGGACACACAAAACCGTCTAACTTAAATAATCGCGAACGCGTCACGTACGTGTTTTATTAAATCGATCTTGTGGCGTGGGCACGTGATCCTTTGCGCCCTGATCCGTTCTATCAACACCAAACGCGCACAGAAAGAATAGAAAATGGACAAGAAAGAATATTGTCGTAAATATTTCTTTTATTCCCTTCGTCTTTTCTTCGTACAGTTCTTTCGTCGACCGGGAACAATAAAGTCGAAAAAGTAGCGTTTATGCAATTTGAGGAAAATCTTCCGCAATTTTTTTCTTCCTCTCAGAATGTCGTCGATCGTGTATTAAGTCAATACTTATATCGTTTTCTCGATATTGCATTTTCAGCATTTTGCGCCTCCATAAATTTAAATTTAAAGCATCGAATAAAGAAATAATTAATTAGAGAAAAGCAGAACAATCCGTTTAATCACGACGCCTTTTTCACTAGCATTTCATTTAATTGTTCATGACCGCCCTGCGCTCCTTAAGCGCACGTGGAAAGCGTTATTATTGCCTCGTCCGTCGCAGGTATTTGTTATATTTCAAGCGTTTTTTTTGTTCATTATCCTAAAAGGCAGTTTTTGAGTGGCCTCGCTAATTAGCCACGAGTGTTTTATTCGTCGGCATGTTTAATTGCTGTCTGACGCTGCCGTATCTCAGCCTGTCGTTGCGCGCTGAATTATTGGGAGTTGCTTTCCATCGCAGAACTTCTCACCTGCACTTTTGATTGTGAGACCCGCCGAAAACTTCGGATCGCAAGCATTTAACGCGAGCAGTTTCGGTCCCTTCGGGGCGTGTTTCGGCAAAGCTTTGAGCGTTCGTAGAGTTTGTTTGCACACATAGTCCGAACCATGGCGATCAGGTGGCTTTGCGATAACTTAACATTTTGCAGTCGTTCAGTAGCATTTCATCCAGCTGGCAT
Organism: Ecitophya simulans; assembly: GCA_027574965.2. Taxonomy (NCBI): domain Eukaryota; kingdom Metazoa; phylum Arthropoda; class Insecta; order Coleoptera; family Staphylinidae; genus Ecitophya; species Ecitophya simulans. The sequence continues at coordinate 37,902 of JAODGE020007663.1, forward strand.
CAGAAGCATGGAAGCTTATTTCTCACCCACGAATGCCGGGGGCGGTCAGCTGGCGCAGTGTTCGAAGAAAGAAATTTATTCGATTGCATTTGTATTTGCACGATAGCCGTCGCGCAATTGTAATTTCGGTGCTGACAGTGACACATGGCGCGGAATCTCGCATTATGTTCATATTATGTTTTTAATAAAAACATTTTGGACCACCAGCGCGTGACGTCCATCAATCAATATGCTCCCACGTTATCAGGATGTATTTCGTGCGAAAATGGCACGACACGACACAAAGCGCCCTCCGGCACGACAGGATCGGCAGTGTCGCGAATGTTCGCCAACGCGTCCGGCTCGTTCGCTTCGCGGTCTTATTTACTTTACGTGCAATTCGTTAATTGCGTTGATCTGCGCGTCGAACCGCCGCGCGCTGTCGCCCGTTGCGTACGCGAAATTTGATGAAATGATCACGCCGGAAATTGTGTTCGATTGAGTCCCGATGTTCGGATAGCCGTCGTTGAGTTTAACATTCTTCGCGAATGTTCCATCTGGACGGGCAAATGAGCCGCTGCCCCGCAGTCGGAAGTCGCGACCACCGCCACGTTATCATTCGGAACGATTATCAGCGTTCGCCGCCGCTGTCACTAAATTCTCGGCCTTCGCGTGGGCGGCGGCACTGAATTGTGCTTGCTCGAGCGTGGATTATAAATGGGACGTCGTGTGGTTTTTCATGTTTCACCATATTCTCGATGCTACCCTTTCCGTTCGTAGCAACAATCGGGCTGCGAGCTCGAAGCAAAAACGATTCTTGGAGAGAACACACAAAAACAACTGCTTCCAACCATTATTCGCCTAGGATGCGCAGATTTTGGCAGTGAATTATCAAGGGCAGAAAACTTATACGAACTCTCCGCAGCATAGAAATCTATGAAATTCTAACAATGTTATTGTGAAAACTTTGATTCGCCTTTCGCAAACTTGACGTAGTTGTGCGTAAAGTTTTTCTGCGTAGTTTTTGCAGACAGAGCAAGTTTTCCGACTCGCAACGCCATCTGCCTGAGAAAATCGAAAGTACATAGTCAGGAATTTTCTTTCTACAGATTTTCTCACTTGAAAAACCGTCGAACTAATATATTTGGTATAAGATGTAGCTATTTTAAACAGATTTACTTTCAAAGAGATATACATGAATGTTTTTTACGATTCTGAATGTGCCAACGTGAATTGTCACTTTATTTCGTACATTTTCACATTTATATTTTTTCAAACATAAATATTCTATCTCATCTGTATATATCTGTATCTACTATTTACAACAGTCACCGTTCTTAGGGTTATCAATAATTAATACTCTGTTCCCAGCAGATGAGGTGGCGCCTCACTTCAAGTGCGCTTATGAAAGTCATCTTATCCCAACATCGTTTAAATATAACATTAGTGCTTGGTACATCTCATCTTAATATTTAAATATCTCTTAGTGGCTTTTACATTATGATGGAACATATAACAGTTTGGTCGGCATTAGCTTATTTCGTAAAGTATGCATTTTCTCGTGCTAGGTCCAGGGTCGTAGCGAAGTGATGCGTCGAATTGCATTCAGACAAAATCGCAAAAGGCAACCTTTCGTTTCCTGTCGTGCGACCTCCTCGACGAGCGGCCGATGTCGTTTCAAGTGGACAGCATGACGGTACTGTCCGTCCTGTTGTTGCGGGAAGCATCGAAATTGATTAAGGTCCCGTCATAGGTCTTCTGTCGTGCAATCAGTGTGTTCTTTCGATAGACGCTGTGTGTTTCCAGCGTCGTTCCCTACGGCAAACGACGCAGCAATGAATTAGTACATTCGTGAAAATGCGACATTTCGAAGCACGCCGAGCGCTGGCTAAGCAATAAACAATACGAATTCGAAATTATAACTCGGACAACTGGTTACTTGTGTGTGTCGCCTGCACGTGGAGTTAAAGCTGGTCTCGCAATTGCCTTGGGATGGCAGGGCGCGTTGCAGCAGACGTTGGCGGCGACAGCATAAATAACGATTGAAGTGTTGACGAAACACACCGCTGACGCAGTAGAGAGCGACAGGATTCACGCACGAGTTGAGGAAGCTATAACAAACGCAAAAACAACGTCCGCGCGAATTTATTACGTAACACGGCGACTGACGCGCGACTGGAAGGGCGTCGTTACCTGAGACAGAACCCGACGATGCGAAGCGCGTGCCAAAAATCGTTATAATCGTCCTCCGCCGAGGGATACAGCCAGAACCACAGCATGAAGACGTGATGAGGCAGGAAGCAGATGAAGAATACTAAAAACACGAATACAATCACTCGCGACTGGAGATCAAATCACGTCGTGCTGAAGTTGGGACGGTGGAAACACCGAAACCTCTGTTCGCCTGTTGCTTGTTTTTCGGCGGCGACATGGAAATGACTGTTTTACTCACGGAACACGAACGCCATGACCATCCTGGCGACGTGCCGTCGAGCGCGCGTCTGCGCCTGGCTCTGGCCCTGCAGCTCGCCGGGCATCTCTCTGGTGCTGGCCTGCAGGCGCTGCGCCATCAGGACGTAGAAGCCGGTGATGATGCACAACGGGATTACGTAATAGATGAGTGCCTTGGCGACGACGCTGTAGCGCGCGTAGGTGCGCTTGTACGGCGGCGCCGGATACGGCGAGCACACCGTGATGTTCAGGTTCGTCGAATTGGTCAGGTTGGTCAGCGGAATCACCTCCAGACGGGAGATCACCGCCCCGGGCAGCGCCAGCACGATGGCCACCAGCCAAATGAGGATCGCGGTCAGCAGAGTTAATGGTTTGATCTACGACAACAAACAGTGCCACCCGGTGCTACACGAAATTCAATTGCATGCATTTTGGCGTCCAGTTGGCATGGACTGTGGACAAGGACGCGGACCGCTTCTTGTTCGCCGATGAGCTGGGCGAAATTGATTTCGCCATCAATGCGGAGAGCTAATGATGCTTTAATTCGCGCCGGATGCGCGTCGGTTTACAGTCATAAAAACAAACATTGTGGAACGGGAATGACTCGTCTAGTTTCTCCATTAATTCGAACAATAAACTCTAAAACTCGATGCGCCCTTCGTTCTCAACTGAATCACGTTTCGTCGATCTTCAGGAAATCTTGGCTAAACTAACCGAGCAAAACTTACTTGCAGACGGTTGCATTCGCTGTAGGAAAAGTTTAGATACATACGTCTATTTATTCGACCCTCTGCCGTCTTATCGGAGATGGGGTTATGTGCGGGAGCACCTCGGAATTGCTTGAATGTACAGTCGTTTTCGTCGCCACTCAACATGCAGCACGCACTACTCGAATCTCCGAAACAAAGGGTGTTTGTCAATGCCAACGGTTTTGCGAGCGCGCCGCGTTTCGTTACATTCGTTCGCTGCCGAGCGTGTGTAGGCATTCCTATCTAAACGGATTAGGGGCAAACACCGTCAAACAATTGCCTCGCACCACTCCAGCCGCCTTGCCGCCGCCCCGATCGCGCAATATTCGCCGCGCGCGCCTACAATGCCAACCATAACACTCGCCAGAGCGGCATTGTGCGGTTTGCTGCCACATTTTAATCAGAATACGTTATTAATTCTATTAATGCAGCATGCAAGCGCGGATTATCAACACCGGAACGCCGGCGAATATTAAGCGCCACGTAAATATTCAATCAAACATCTTGCGCCGACTGTCCCGACACTTCTAGCGCCGCCCGACGCCCCAACGCACAGCGAACCGCCGGGGCACGTTAACGTTAATAGATATTAACGCTCCGATCGCAATCGCTTAAGCTCCGAACCGTCGAGGAATCAATTACGTATCGTCGCGGCGTGCATCGAAACAAGGCGTCTACGGTGTGCGGGCCAGGAGATTGGGGACGCTAGGTGGGTGACGCGAAAGCCGGTAGCTACTCAGCTAAACGTCGATCTGACCTGAAACCGCCTCAGTGGGTTGACAATGGCGCAGTATCGCTCGGCCGACAGGGCGGTCAACGTGAAAACCGATACGCCGATCGAGATGTCCTTTGTCAATTCGGAAAGTTTGCACAAAGCGAGGCCCCATTTCCATGTCGGCACCGTGTAAATTTGCGCCGTGTACGGCACGCACGTCGCGATGACGAGCAGATCGGCGAGCGCCAGCGACAAGATGTATCTGGAATAACAAGCACGCCGTTGAGATGTAGCGACCGGCACGCATCGAACGCGGCCGTCTTCGCGCGCCTAATTGCAGCGCGCAGCTCGCTCTCTCTCTCTCTCCGCGCACCGTTGGGCGCGCACATCGCGAAACTTCAAACGCGACGTTATTAGCGCCAAAGGAAGCGGAACCTTAAGCGGGCGCCGCCGGCGACGCGCAAAAACCAACGTCGCCCAAATTGATATTTATGCAGTGCTTACGTGTTCGGAACGTTGCGCATCGCTCTGTGCCGAAAGAAGATGATGACGAGTGTGCCGTTGCCCAACACGCCCACCACGAAGATGATGAAAAACACGATCGGCACTATGTACGTCTCGGGCCGCTCCGGGTACGGGGTGTACGTGTCGTCGGACACCGTGTCGTCGTCCAGCGTCGTCATCATCTCCGTCGTGCTCCATTCGAGATACTCCTCGGGCGACATGCTTCACCTTCAATCAGAATTACTCCGAAATCAGTGCTCGCGATAGGACGTCGTTCCAGACGATAGGCTTGCAGATTTTCCGCGCGAACGTCCGGATAAACGCGCCGATTGCGCGCGCCGCGTTATCAGCGGACCCGAATCGCAATGAAAGCGATAAAAACGAATCGGACGAACCGTTCGAGTCGGACGCGCTTGCTTCCGCCGACTGCACTTTTGCGCCAGCTTTATGTCAATGCGGCGACATTCGATAACGCACCGCTCGGTGGCTGGATACGAGAGAAACACGCAAGAATAAGGAAACCATTCTCGGCGAGAAAAATGAGCTCGCATGGATGACGCGCTTCGGATGTTTTTGCACTCCCCGCTACTTACTCCACGGAAATGGAAAATGCGCCGCGACGCGGTGGCCGCCGTTGCTCCTTGAGAATTGATGTTAAACTACATTGCGCCGATGCGCGCTGTACAATATTCAGATACGTTGAAGATAATTTAAAATCGGAAAGAGAAACGGAAAGGGAAAACAAGGCAAACAACCACTTTCCAATGATTAGATCGTTGCGTGCCTACTGACTCTTCTGTGGCTGCTGTAATAAGATTTAATTGCTTTCGTTATGATGTGATTGCGTTCCCGAACAAATTCTACGACAATATGTATCGCATTAGATTACAGCTACAGGAAAAAGTTCTTCGGTGTCTTTAACAAATGCTAACAATCTCTTCTTCGTCGGCTTCGGCCCGTTTCAATATGTCAAACTGTTCCAAAATGTTTGTTCCAATTCCTCTCGACTGCGCGACCTGTCATTCATAAACGTTGTTAAAGTGCAGATGCGTGGATCGACTGCTAATAGATAGTGCAAATTCAATCGGGCGACACGCGACTGCGGTTTCCCCGTTTGCGAATACAAATTTCTGGCCGGTCCTCTGATTGCGATTGCGCGCCATAATGTTGCACCGCTAATCAACGCCAAAAGAACGACCGGCCCGAACGTCCACATCATTAACGCGTGCGGCATCACAATATACTCGTGGATTATTTGAATTCATCTGTTTTGGCATGCTAATCTGATTTATGCTACAGTGTAATGCAACGCCCGGCGAGCCTAAAAGCCGAATGATCATAAATTGTGCATTAACAATCGAATTATAATGCTCGCCGGAGATGGCCCGACTGGCGCGCGAATTTATTCGCGCGTCGCGCGCCGACACACTATCGATAAATTTGAAGTTGCGCGACACGTTCGCAAATTACAACTTTGCAGTCGGTCCCGCAGTCAATATGCACGCGAACGAATCATGACCTTCGAATTGATCGGTGCCCGTGGCGCAACTCTAGTTTTACGCGATCGAAAGGCCCGTCCTTCGAAAAACACCCGTCTCCACATTACAAATTTGATTTGTGGCGAGATTCAACTTGCAGCCGGGAACAATGCGGATCGCTTAATCGACTCCTTCGTCCCATTTAATTCTCGCGCGCGTCGGCGCTCGTATATCTTTGCTTGACGCCTTTCATCGCCGGCGATCTCGATTTATGCCGCTGCAGTTGAACCGCTCGAATTTCGAAGCCGTCAATGCCAAACGAAAACTCCGTCTTCATCAAGTCCCCGAGCCACGAAGCACAATTCGCAATTTGCATTGCTATTGTGCCGTTTTATTAGTTTCGCATACTGAATGATGTTCTGTCATCGACGTGAAATGCAAAAATGCAAAGAGCTACTACCCCTTTGCACATTTGCCAAAAATCGAATGCAATGTTAATGATATGCAGCAATATCGCAATATCTTGAAAAATATTAACTTTAGACTAAGCTGCTTGTTCTTTGGATATTTGCCATAAACGTCAAAATCTAAAAATCAAATTAAACTAGTTTAATCGACGCAGTGTTGAATGTAGATTCAAACCGCACTAACCAATTTTGTCTAGTATTAAGATTTTTTTCGAACAATTTGTTCGATAACATTAACATTACATTCGGTTTTCGATCTTTGCATTTTTTTTCCAAAAATTAAAAAAATTAAAAATCAAATTAAACTAGCTTAATCGACGCAGAATTGAATGAAGATTCAGTGCCATTCGAATCTACATTCAATTCTGCGTCGATTAAGCTAGTTTCATTTGATTTCTAATTTTTGCAATTTTTTGAAAAAGTGAGAAGAGGTACCTCTTCTCACTTTTTCAAAAAATCGAATGCAATGTTTGATTCGCCGACCACCGACACCTCCACTCTTTCCCCACGCGACGCTCTCCCGATCCCATTCAAATCCACGCTCAATTCTGCGTCGATTAAGCTAGTTTCCTTTGATTTCTAATTTTTGCAATTTTTTGAAAACGGGCGAAGGGGTACCTCTTCTCACTTTTTCAAAAAATCGAATGCAATGTTAAATTAGCGGAACATCATCTCAACTAACATGACCTCTAGCGAAAACTGCTTAGTACCATTCAAATCCACGCTCAATTCTGCGTCGATTAAGNTGAAAAAGAGAGAAGAGGTACCTCTTCTCTCATTTGCCAAAAATCGAATGCAATGTTAAATTAGCGGAACATCATCTCAACTAATATTAACTCTAGACAAAATTGCTTAGTACCATTTGAATCTACGCTCAATTCTGCGTCGATTAAGCTAGTTTAATTTGATTTCTAATTTTTGAAATTTTTTGAAAAGAGAGAAGAGGTACCTCTTCTCACATTTGCCAAAAATCGAATGCAATGTTAAATTAGCGGAACATCATCTCAACTAATATTACCTCTAAACAAAATTGCTTAGTGCCATTTGAATCTACGTTCAATTCTGCGTCGATTAAGCTAGTTAAATTCGTTGAACGCTATCTCGAAAATTAGTGACTCTAGAGAAAATTGATTAGTGCTATTTGAATCTACGTTCAATTCTACGTCGATTAAATTAGTATAATTTGATGATTTTTGTAATTTTTGGCAAAAATGCATATTTGCATAAAATCCATAAGTTAATTGGCGCTGTCAAAATACCTAAATATAACGCGATCATTGGTTGACAGCCAGGCAAGAATTAATTGGTTATTTTCTGCTAAATAAATATTATTCTACAATGAGCAGCTTAACCTTCACTTCACTAAAGGATTTTATCGTTAAACGGTGGTTCGCGGGATCAAAGCATGCATGAGGAAGTATAGAGATCAAGGCATAGTCGAGAGGCTGAAAGGAATAGTGATGTCACACTATTTGTTATTGTTATATATGTAAATCGCGCACGATTAGTTGCCTAACAATTGTAATACTTTGAAACACCTGATGGAAACTTGTACAGAATAAAGATTCACGTACTGACCACCGAAGAGAGAGTCATGTTCAGACCACTGAACAGTGAAGATACTCGAGAGATCACATCTTTTGGAACAATAGACCATCGACGTGAGTGATCATGCTGCGGAAGAGCTATCGAAGAAACCAGTGGAGGATTTTCGCAGCCGGAATTCTCGCCCTCACATTTCTGGTCCTTCGAAACGATACAGGGCTAAAACCCCCACACTTTTAAAATCATTGATTTTGAATATTTTGAATATTGGTAGTAAAGTTACCTACAAATTATTGCAGCTTTATGCCCAGAAAATAATCTCAATATATTTCGAAAGCGCCCGCTTTGCAAAACCATATACCCAAGTTTCCATTAAATTTCGGGCGTTACATTTAAATCTCGCCCTAGACTGACCGCACAAAAAAAACAAATCAATCAATGAATATGATTTTATTAATTATTTTCTTGCTCATATTTGATGTGCTTGATGTGTTTGGCATCAATTATCAATATCAATAATTATTTCATAATATAACATTTCTCTAACTTGAAGCAAAGCACGCCCTGTATCATATACATAAAAACTTTAAAAAAGCGTAACAGTAAACAATTAACAATCCATTAATTTGATTGATTCTCTTTACACACACACATATATAAGTTAATTTAAATTAATAGATTAATGTAATAATGCTCTCCCATTGTCACGTTTCCGGCTATCGAAGCGATGTGTGTATTGTCGTGTGTTGTTTGTGGTCGAATCGTGCGTGCGATGGGCAACTTCTCGCGTGAATTCATCAGTATTTCTGTGTGGCTGTAGTGTAGTGTACGGGTGTGCGTGTGGAAAAAGTGTGCGTCACTTTGAAAGTGAAGGAGTGGTGTTTTCGCAAATACGATAGTACTACAAACTAGTTTGATAGCACCAATTTTTGCTCAATAATAAATGCTTTTGAAGCAAATATAATACAATAAGTCCTCTAGTATTTAAACAGTACAATAACATATACCGGCTATATTTTCGTTTTATACAATTAACTTAGGATCGCGTAAAATAAACATTTCAACGTTCTTAATCGTTTTAAATTTAAATATTTCAACGTGTTTGTTCAATGCGTGTCGCGTCCATCCCTGGCATACGTTCCGTACCATTTCGAGAAGCAATCGCCTTCTAGCTATACAAGTGCATGTCAAACCAAACCATAATCTCAACAATTGCAAATTATACAGTATACAATTACTCGATTTCTCTTCTTTGTTATCTAATAAGGCCACGTTGCATTTCCATTTAGAATAATGTACGATTGATATAGGTGGTTCTGATCTCTACGAAACGGATTCGAATGGGTGAAGCCCTCGCGCGATTAACATTTCATATAGTATATCATATAAAAGCGATTATGACGATTAAGGCATTTAGGTTGCGTTATTGAGTGTATAAAACTGGATCGGGCAATGTTCCATTAATATGCACGCGTAACTTAACGAATCCTTTCGCTCGAGGAGTATTCTCCGACGAATGAGTTTATGTACATTAAATGTGTGCGTCTAGTGTGTTTCGTGTGGTTGTTTTAAATAAGAGATTGTGGTGGGCGCTATCGTCGCGGGTCGTCGAGAGCGCGTCGACCCCCAAACGCCGCCGAGGCGTGCGCTTACATCAGCTTCTGCTTGGCGCACTCGGGGCAGATGATGTCGTCCTGGTCGGTGATGAAGCCTCGCCCGACGAGGCTGGTGCGACACGACGCGCAGAAGAAGCAGTCGTTGTGCCAGTGCCTGTCCTCGAACGAGATGAACTTGGTGCCGCCGATGCCGGTGATCGGCTTCCGGCAGGCGAAGCAGCGCTTGGCGAAGAGCTCGCCGAAGCAGTTGGCGCAGTAGGGCTTGTCGTCCCTGCTGGTGAAGCGCTCGCCGGCCAGGCTGTTCTGGCAGTTTGTGCAGGTGAAGCAGTCCCTGTGCCACGGTTCGTTCTTGTAGGTGACGCCGCCGCTGGTGATCACCTAAAACACACACACGCAAAAACACACAAAACATTCGACGTTTGCAACGCGCGCTCCCACCCACGACGACTGATTGCGAACGTACCTTGTTGCACTTGATGCAGCGAGTGGCGTACTTTTCCTCGTAGCACTTGGCGCAGTAGATCTCCTGCTCGCGAGGAATAAAGCTCTGGGTGCCGATGGGCGTCTTGCACATGACGCAGCAGAAGCATTTCTCGTGCCACTGCCTGGTCTTGTACTCCATCTTCTTCGTGCCTGTGAAACCACTTACATCAGATTCGGTCACGATTCGGCAAGCGCGTACGCTTAACTAACGTGTAATTAACCTCGGTGACTTTTAGTTATTCAGCGCAGAAGAAAAAGTCACCGTAAACGATGATTAAAATCTCACTCATTAAGATCAATCAAATAATGACTGTATTTAAAAAATAAATATATACTCGCTCGGCTCTGACCTACATATTAATCGCGCTTCGTGCGCTTTCAAAAAAATATATACAAAACAATCGCGTGCACATGTTTTCGCACGTCAATGATCATAATTAACGTGACTTGAAACGCAAATTTCAACGATCGTAATCACGTAGGTGGGCGAGGTGACAAAGATATAAAAGTTCATTCAATGCGAACGAATTTAATTGAATTAAATTCGGCACAGTTTACGCCTCGCATATAAACTATATAAAATGCAAATCCGTTTCGATGCCCGAGCGGGTGCACGGAATGCGAACGACGATAAATGCAACAACGAGTTCTGTTCCGAGCGATGACTCACGCCCGTTTACTTTTTTCTGTTTTCGCGACGCGAGCCGAGCCAGCTAATTATTGCTCAAATCAAATATCTTGACCGCATCGAAGGCAATACTCAATAGCGCCTGTTCATCGCGGCAAACAAGAGAGGCGCATTAATAGCGATTGAATAATTTCTATAATTACGAACCGACGGCGATTTAATGAGCGCGAGCGTAACGACGTTTACGAGTCGTTAATTAATTAGATTACCATCCGACAACAGCCGCCAGGCTGACCTGCGACATCACGATCGAACAATGCTCGTTGCGCGTTCCACTCCGTCGGCTTAATTACGCGCTTGACTCACGCCCAGAGCGGAAGAACGTTGGTGTCATTAAGGAGGTAGCGACGACCTGCGATATGTTCGTAATCGTTTGCGTCGGCGAAGAGAGCGACAGGTGTAAATTCGACGAGTGCTCGCCTCGGCGTGTTGCCTAATGATGCCGCGATCGCTACCTGTTGTTTGATGTCGAACAAGGCAATTAATCGCGTCGCGTGGGCGGGCATCGCGTAGCGAATGCACGAAGCGTGCGTAACGCGCCGCGCGCGGCGTTCGGAAATAATGATCGTCGTCGTCGCACCTGGTTTGATATCGTAGCAATCGCCTTTAAGGCAATCCAGGCCAAGCGCGCACTTAAAGGTCCTGCCCTCGCCGGGCAGCTCCATCGAGAGGATGGCGACGTCTTCGTCGCGTTCCTTCGCGCGACGAATGCGCTCGTCGCCGACGGTCTTCGTCTGGAGGCTCATGGTTTTGAACTTTTCACTCAAGACACCTGCCATTCGGACGACGCGCAAACACAACAACGGATCGAAGGCGTTCGCGGCAGCGTATTTGTCGCGCGACAAAACGCGAAACTCATTCGAACCGTGGCGCGCTCGACGTCTCACTGGATGCGCGACGCGCTGCACGCTCGGCGAGCGCGACGTCTTTTCCGCGACAATACGCGCGCTAACGCGACGACCGACCAAATCGAATGAACTACGATTTCGTACCGCCGACAAGGCTAACTCTCTTTTATATGCGCGGCCGCGTGCTCGCGCGCGCACGCCGCGTAGGTATATAGCGATATGAAAAAGATCGACTGCTGCGCCTACGCGCCGGTATTTCGTGCGCGCACCGAAGAAGGCGAAGGCGCTTTCGTTCCACCCGCGACGAAAACGAGCGCGCGGCACGAGCGACGCGCACGCGACTTCGAGTCCACCGAATGCGCCCAAAATCTACGCCGCCAAGAATGCGGCGATAAACGCGACGATTGAATTCAATTATTCGCGTTTCTGGCGAGCGACGTCGAAACGCGCGAGTTTGTGTCAAACATCGGCTGATTAAACTGCGCATTACCTAAACAAATACGCATTCTTGCCGACGCCGGAGGCACACGCGACGAAAACGAGCCGCCGACGTTCGAAACGTGTCGAAAACGTCGCCGCGCGCGAACATGTCGCGTGTTTAATCAATAATTTAGCATTCGCTAGCATTGACACGTTCGCGTACGAAACGGGAAACTTCGTCGCATGCGCAAATATCGCCGAAGATGATCTAACGACGTTTTATATAATCATTCGACGTCGGCGACGGCCCATGATCGAATTAAGTTTTGCCCATTTCAGTGCATGTCGCCGATTTAGTATTGCAACCTTGGAGATGCGCAACCGCATTGCTTTGCTTCATTCATCGATGACCTAACAATGTTGAAGCGACCCTAAGCACCGAGAACTGAGAATAGTAAACTTCGTAGGTTTGTTTTCCGCCGAAACATTTTTCTTCTTCTTTGACTGCGGCGTTGTTATCGTCAGCAACTGGTATTTGTAATAACTTCCGGCTGGACGCTTCGTTCTGACATTAACCTGTTTAATGTTTATTATTTTGCATAGATTTAATGCTGGTGCAAGCATAACATTACCAAACATCTATCAATTCTATTTCGAAAAACCTCATAAAATCAATGCGAGTTTATGCGCAAATTTCTTGGTCGCAAAAGTTTACATCATCGTTTAAATTTAGATGGCGCATCATCTGGTCTTTGATACTTCTTCAATTCAACTAGAACCGCGATATTTATACTTTCACTAATTGTCAGATTTGTAGTAATGCTTCACTGTTAGTCGAAAACTATCAATGTTTACCAAAAACATCGATGGCTGAATGTTGATGTTTTTAAACACCGGATCCGAAATTTGCAAGAATTGGTTCCCTATGTTCAAGTGAAATTAGTAGCTAAATATCGATCGAAATATTGATTTGCTGAGTTTTAATCGTTCTGGCAGATTAGCCTGCAACTTTGAGAGACCGGATATTAAAAGTTTGTGAGCCTCCTATTAAAAAAACAGTTGAGATTGACAATGAAAATCTGTTGAATATACATATTGACAAAATATCGATGTTGTAAGATTGCAACATTGATAATCTTAAAAAATATCGATGTTTTTAAAAGAACGATGTTTATATCCCACCACTAATTTCTAACCGATACGAATGTTTTCCTCGTTTATGCCGAGAATTGACTTACCAGCGCGGAAAATCTCGCCGCATCCGTCGCAGCGCGAAGCAAACTTCTCATCGTAGCAGCGTCCGCAGTAGATGCGATCGGACCTGGACCCGAACTGCTTGTCCACCAGAGATTCGCCGCAGGCCGTGCACAAGAAGCAGGCCTCGTGCCAGTGTTTGTCTTTGTAGGACAGATCCTAAAAATACAAGAAGCACAGCGTGGCAGCCGGGCGAAACGCACGCGAACGTCGCGCGCATTACCTTCGAATCAATGCCAATAATTTTATTGCATTTTTCACAGCCGTTGGCGAACACCGACTCGTAGCAGGAGACGCAGTACGGATGCTCGTCGCGCAGGACGTAGCGCTGCCCGGTGAGGCTCTCGTCGCATTGCCAGCAGCAAAAGTGTTGGCCGTGCCAGTCCTTGTTCATCGCCTTCGTGTATTCGCCACTGAAAATAAGCTGGACGCGCGACGTCCGATTAGTGCGCGAGCTTCGGCAGGCGTCATCGCAACGTTCGCAAAACGGCACAGCAACACAGGCACGAACAAACAACGCCGAAGGACGTGGCGATCACATAATATGTACAGAAGTGGAAGAGAGCGTAGAGTAGAGCGTAAATCGTAAAGTAATATAAAGTATTCAATCCAAGTTATTCAATCCAAACAGCTGAAAAGTCTATATACAATATATGTTTACCATTCGATTATTTTCAGCTGCAGCCAGCAATCAAAAGCGCAGAGATTTCGCAACGCGTTATAACTCAGTATATTTTACACATTTTGTAACACCCGCTGGGTCACAGCATTTAATATTAACGCCATAATTTAACGTAAAACGCTTCAAAGATATTTTTAACTCTGCGGCTCGCAGCCGTGGCCAAATCCGACTTCGTCTCTCTTGGAATTGGAATGACGAGTCGCATTTTATATTTAGAACGTAATTATTATATGCGATGCAGGCCACACAGCGCGGCGTCGAGTCGAGAAATGCCAAAATGAAAGATTACAACAAAAATACACGCTACAAATGTGCCAAATTCGAGTATGATTATGAGTATAGATATACACGATAACATAAAACACCAAAAAAGCAATATGTACAAAGCGCAACGTCTAGAATATCATCTTAACCTATTATTATATAACTGCAGAGTTTATGTACAATGTATATACCTTTCGATTGAGACAAAGGGGTACGTGTTGCCATGTTGTAAAGAGTTTTATATTGATCAATTGTCGTTATTTCCGAAATTTGTGTGGTGAATTACGCGCGCCTAGAAGACGAGGACGGGGTTGGGTTGAAGGGAGAGCGGGGGAGCGGGGCAAATATCGTTCGCCGAGGCAACGGTTGTGGAATTCATGTGGAACAAAACGAACACATCAGTATAGTGAATCAAACGAATCTAAGCAACCGAAAGTCGCATCGCGTCCGAGCGCATCAGATGGAGGCGGCCTGTTCACAAAATGGCACCCACATACCCCTGATTTCCGTTGGTGCTTCGTTCGATCTCGGTGATGGTGACCTCGGTGCCACCATCGCCGGAGGTCTCGTGGCGCTTGGTGGTCTTCTTGACCTTTTTGGTCTTCTTCTCGGTGACCGTAAAATTGGAGAAGGTGTCGACGTCGCCCATGTTCGCCACACCGTGCGCGCGCCCAAAGAAATTCGAAGGAGAGACGAAGTGGCGCAGCTAACGCGAAAAACCGGAAGGCGCCGGCAGCGAGAGATAGGTACGAACTGCGCCGCAGCGGGAATCCAACTAGCCGCCCGAAAATTCGCGATGGCCGTCCAAAGAGCGGCGGCGGCGGCGGCGCGCGAACGCGCCACGCATCGCGCGCGGGTGCAAACGCGCCGGCGTTTTCATAATTTCGCCGATATTTTTAGAAAACGCGAGATATTGGAGCGACGTGGTGCCGCGTGCATAAGTCCGCCGCGCTGCCGGCCGGCGGCGGCGGCGGCGGCGGCGAGAGCGCCCGCTGGGATCGCGCAATGCGCACGCACTTCGAGACGTGTTACGAAAACGCGCCGGCGTCGCGCACTCCAAATCCATTTCGTCGACGGGCGTCGGATGACAACATACGGCCAATGAAGTCGTTGAAAACTCGACGAACCGCAACAGATGAGCGCCCGTTATGCAAGCGCAGGCGATCGGAACGTTTGCGTTTCGCAATTTCGATCCACATTCGAAGCGAACTAGTCGGGCGCTCTGCGCATAACTAAATTAGTAGACACCCGACCACGTTTAACGCTATCACATCGAACTTCGCTTACTCGGCCAATCGCGCATATTTGATGAAATTCGATGCGCTATTCACTCGCCAGTCACTTAAACAGCATACAACTTTCAAAGAAATCGAGCTTTGTAACTGACGACCTCTAAAAAAAGACTAGGAATTGCCAATGTTATTTTCGCCGTTGTAACAGGCGAGCGCTGCAGGGAAATTAATTAAAATTTACAATTACGCAGCGTTTTGCGTCCGAATCAAAATCGGCTGTGACTTTCTCGGATATATTTAGCCCGCAGACTATTTTTAAATATACCTGCGAATCGTCCGAGAAGCAAAAGAATCATAATTCACTCCACAACGAGTGGATCGTAGCGAAACGCCCCAAATTGTTGCGAGCATATTTCAACCAATCCAGGAATGTCAAATTTGACCTGGAATTTACTACTTCGACGGCTTCGTCTTTTTCCGCGCGCGCCGATGCGCTAATAATAATATTAGCGCATTTCTTTTCAGTCAGAGGCAATGTTAAAAGCCGAGCAGCTTTCGATGCGCTTACATAATGTGCGCCATTACATTGTGAACGCGAAGTGCGTACACGAATCGCGAGCGCACGCCGTTCTGTTAAACATCGGCGGAACGCCGACCAGAGCTTTGCCCGCTATTTTCGTCCGCGACGCCGACGGCTTCACAATTTTTGCACACGAGCGCGACCTTCGCCAACGCGCTGTAGTCGCGATGATTCGCCATTAATGACAGCGTCCGCGAACCACGCAATAATATTCACTCCTCGCGCAAATTGTCGAAATCCAACGGCGCGCTAGAATTTCGGCGCGCCGACGTTTGGGCAAAAGCGCGTGCCAATCTGGCCGCTTCGCTCCAACAATTCGCCATTCGGCCGCCGATGTTCGATTGCGCCACGCGCCGCTACATGGCTTATATTTAATCGAACAACATCCATCAGTGGCGCGCGCTGATTTATCGCGCATTGTTTATATTGGCCGAGTCCGAACGGGCGGCTCGCCTTATCGATTGTCCGAGCTTAAACAAATCGCTCCGTCGACCATATAATGTCTCCTTTAATTGGCACACGGCGTGACGCCCCTGACAATCTCCGAGCATGAGCGCGGGCCGCGTGCAAACCCGCAGGAAGAGTAGTAACGCGCGAAAAAACGAAATCGCACGCACGCACAAATCTACCAGACGGAATGGGTCAGATACAAGCGACTAGGTGTTCGTTTATTTCGCTAAGAACTAAAAGCAAAAGCACTACAATCGGAAAGCTCGTAGCCGAAACACAACAGGGAAACATCCTCTCGTCGATGTGCGAGGCATTTCGCAAGCAAAACGATCAATCAAAACGATCTCCGCGGCGTTTCCTTTACCCAGAACGGTTCGCCCTGCTTACTAGAACTGGGACCGGCGTCGCGCGCCTCCTCCAGCGCCACGTCGCCAAACTTGCCCGCGTCCGCGACGTTCTCGTCGACGCCGACGCTGCTGCCGCTGCTGTACGATCCGTAATCGGATTGTCGTTCGAGTCGTTGTTGCTCCAGTTCGAGCTCATCGTCGTTCGGCGATTTGCGATGCTTGCGTTGCTTTCTGTTCTTGAACGTGCGCTTGTGCTGCTCGTGCGCCGTGAGCTTTCCGTCGACGGTCTCGAGCACGTCTTTCTTCACGCCCGCCTCGTCGTCGGACTGCAGTTCCGCGAGCGTCGCGCCGTCCGAGGTCGCCGCGTAGATATCTAGAATTTGTTGAAACGGAGATGACGCGCGCGTCCAAAACCTACGGTCGACTAGTTCACCTGACGGCGGCGAGCCGCTCGGAGTCGCGACCTTGGCGGCGATGGAGGCGGGCGACGTTTCTTCGAGCTGCTCTGCCGCGTCGATTTGCTCCTTTTGCTGTTGCCGCGCCGTTCGCTGTTGCCGCGCAACGAGCGGACTTGGCGACCGCGACCTAATCCTGGTCTTGCGCTCAAACTCCAACAGGTTTTCGTCGAGGATTTCCGGCGTCCGCGATCGCGATTTGCTCGGATGCTTCCAATAATCTCTGCTATCGAACTGCGACTTGAGATACTTGTCCTCCTTATTGCCGCCGCGAGCGCCGAAGCTCTGCGAACGTGATCTGCACACCTCCTCGTCAACTTCTTCGACGCTCACGGTCGGATTAACGACCAGCTCGCTGCATATGCTGCCCCTGGGAGCAATGCGTTCGTAAGTGGGAAAAGGCGATGGCTCTCGTTCGCGGTGCTCAAACTGATCGTAGACATCGGAGCTTTGCGAGCTGTCATAAGCGGAATCGGTGTGCCCGAGCTGCGGGGCCTCCTCCCCCGATCGGCGATAGTCATCGGGGATCCTGCCGCACGACTTGCGACTGACGATGTCGGTGGCATTCTGCGGCGTTTGGTGCAAACGCGCTCGCGCGCCGACGTGCGCGGCTACGTCGTGGGTGCGCGCTTGCGAGTCGGCCAACGTTTTCGGGTGGTGGGCGGCGTCGGCGTCCGGCGAAACGGAGCCGCGTCGCCGTTCGCCTTCGAGCCGCCGTATCTCGTCGAGCAGCCGGTGTCTTTCCCTGTTCAGCTCCGTCAAGTAATCGCGGGTCACTCGTCCCATGTCGCGCTCGTGCTGGCGGAGGCGCGGCGGCGGCGGCGGCAGCGTCGGATGCAACGGCATCGCCAGTCGACGTCTGACGTTCGCGCAAAATGCCAGCAATTCGGCGACGCCGACACAAGTTATTAATACGGAGAGCATCAGGCCCATGATGTTCGCGAGAATTTCGCACAATCCCGACCGGCGGCGGCGACGCGAAGAACGCAGCGCCCGCTCGCGGTGTTACGCAATCGAGCTCACCACGTTTCGGTGCGAGTTTCAACGGCGCGCGCAAAAAAAAATGGCAACGGGCACGCGCGTCGGGGCGTGCGTCTGGAGTCGTTCGAGTCGACGAGATTTGAAAACAAACTGATAGAAAATAATCACAAGCGCATGCCAATGCGCAAGCACGCACACGCCGACACGGCAGGTTTGCAAAACCGCGCGAGTGGCAGCGGCGCGCGATTCTAGCCGGGGTCCAACCCTAAATAAATGTCGTTACTTAATCGCCGAATCTTAATAATGACATTGAGCGGGGAGTATGTATTAGTCTCGCCTCGACGTGAGTCGACGCGCTGCGCGCGTTCGTGCGGCGCCGATGCCATCCTTGACGGTTAAAATTAAATTTCGCATGGATGCCTTTTTTGGCGCCTGCAAACGCATTGTCTCGCGCCGTTTATTCCAACGTCTATCCGTAAACATCTTCCCCAATCCTCGCCGCGCATCGCCGAAAGCACAGGAGGCAGCCGAACGGCGACAAAACTATCGAAAAGCGCTGTGTCGCCTGTCGGCCGTCGCACAAGCCGAGAATACTATTTCGGTTGCTGATATAACGTTTAGCGCATCGGCGACGAGGAGTGAATGTAGGCACGTTTATTTAAAGAATCGCAATCGGTGCCAAAACGTTCGGCGCAGTCTTGGACGGCGAACGCGTTTTACTGGACCGTATCAATGAATATGCTAGGAGCTGGATTGTAGCGCCGTTCCAACAACAAATAAATAACATTAAATTAGATTACAAGACCCCCCCCAACGTTGATAGCAGGAAGTTGGTAGGTAGCCAGAAACAAATTGCCTTGCGCATCGATATAATCGAGACACGACAATTATGCGAATCCCGATCGAGCCGCACAATTAACATAAAATTATCGCGGCCCAGGGCCGTGAACCATAAACAATGGAATTGATCGCAGTTCGAAACCAACAAGTGCGCCCACCCGTACACTTTTATGCGAAACGAAAGATAAACAAACTTACATAACGCCGCAAAACAAAAACAATCGACTCGTGGACAGTCGTCGAGCATTTATCATTTCTGTTTTCGATGCGAATGTGCGAAGAGATAGAGAGATGCAATAAATCGCAGGTGTGCGTCGTGGATTTAATAACCGGCGAGTGAATAACGCACAATTTGGCGTTAGCTGGGCGGCGGTTAGGATTGCGAGGTGGATGCGTCGAAAGTTTTTTGCAGTCGTCGTTTGCCGACCGCCCGACCGATTATTCCGTCGGCGTGTGCGCACGGCCTGCTCGTCCGAACGAAATTAATCTATACGTTATTTCTATTAGCAATCCACGCGAGATTCTATCGCCGTTTCGCTGCTCCCGAAATGGCGAATCACACAACGCGTGCAGCGACGCATAGCATTTAAATACAATAAACAGGCGTGCGAACGTGCCGCATGAAGTACGCCTGTTTTTTTTTTCCCGAAATGCGTTATATTACACCGCGCGCACAGCGTTCGGCGGTTGGTCACAAACTCCGCATCCAAAGATGGATTGAGGTCGCGCGCGGCGTGGCTTTATCTTCGCCGCGGCGTAATTTATTGCGTGTCCGCTTTATATTTGCCAAAATGCAAACAATGCTCGTAAATTATACAAAACGAAAACGTGTTGTTGGGTTTTCGGTGGGTCGGCGTTGGTGAAACTTACGTTGGAATGACGCGTTTTGATCGAATCCCACTAAAAACCCGGCCGAGTTTCTTAACAGCCCGCACGAATATTACTGACGTCGAGATGCGCGACGCAGCAACGCGTCCCGAGCAACGCCTATTTTCGACGCGTTTTTGCCGTTCCGCCGGCGGTGTTTTGACGAAGATAATATTTTAAGCCCTAAATTAGTACGGCGCATTAAACAAACAAAAATAAAAGGTTCAGAAAACAAGCGCGCTGCGTGCGACCGACGTCGAGCGGCGCTCGGCGCGAGCTTCGAAACGTTTTAAAATAGAACTGGAACGTGCAACAGAGCGCCCAGGCGGCGCTCCCGGCCGCAGGTTTGTTGTGCAAAGTAGAAATAGTTTTCAGACGCGCGGGCAGGATCGAAAAGCGAAGGACGAGATGCAGCCAACGTTTGTGCGCACAGCCAGACACCGACTGACAATGTCCACAACGATACAATCGCGTGCGATTGTCATGTCTTCAGCCGATCGCCAGCGAGTTGCTGATCTGCCAGGAGACAGTGACATTCGGCGCGGCGCGCTTACCTCGTCGCACGACGCGCATCGCGGCTTCAGCTGCTCGGAATAGTGTCGTTCGCAGTAGATGTTGTCCTCGTAGACGCAGTAGGCGAGGTCGACGAGCAGGTCCTTGCACGTCGCGCACCTGAAGCACTCGGGGTGCCAGAGTTGCGCGCCGCCCACGCGCGGCGCCGACACGCAGGGTATCTGACTCGGCAGGGGTTTGCCGCACGCCGCGCAGTGCGCACCGGCGGGCGCGTCTTTCGCCACGCCGATGTCCAACGCTATTTCGTTGCGGGCGGTGACGAAGTCCTGCAACACGAGCCGCGTCCGGCGTGAGTTGCGATCGTCATTGCGTTCTTGCGCGCCCATCGCGCGAAACAAGCATGCGATTGATCGAGAGTCCGCCGGCCTTGGCGTGCCGGCCGAAGGTCGAGCAATCGCAAACGCGAGTTTGTCGCGAAGACGTCGCGCGAGACATCGACGTGTTGGGTCGATACCAAGCGCGTCCCGAGCGCGAACCGTTGTTCGCGACGGAATTTCGTCTTGCGTGCGAGAAGTCGAAGCTAATCTAACAACGATGGCCTTGGTGCTCGTTATCATGCTGCACTGCTTCGTGCGCATCGAGAAATAGCAAAGTTTGCACTTTATGCTTTCGCTTCGCACGCACGCAGATAGTGAGACAACTGGCAGACGGTGTAACCGCTGTAATCCATACCTGGTAACCAGATGTGTATTCGGATTCCAAAAATTTACACGCGTTCAGAGACAAGTCCTGCTTGGGTAATTGACGTGCTAATCGCTGCGACCGCAGCGTGTCGCCTTTGGTGCCCAAACGCGGCACATCGTGCGGGGGCAGTGCGGAATAATACCGTTCGACCTGTAATTGAAGCACAAACAAATTAAGCAAATTCGTTCGAAACTTTCGACTTGAATATTAACACGGCAATTTGCATTCGAGCGCCATCTAGCGGCGAGCAGAACA
>JAODGE020007680.1:0-15746 GCA_027574965.2 Ecitophya simulans
TAGACTCTGCAACAGTGATGAGCGCTTTTGTTGGCGAGAGCGAGCAGATGCTGCGGGACGTCTTTGCGCGTGCATCCCAGCAGGCCCCCTGCATAGTTTTCTTTGACGAAGTGGAGGTGCTCGGCGCCAGGCGTGCGCATGGCTCTCACGATGCCACTCAGTCGCGCCTCCTCTCTACGTTGCTGACAGAGATGGATGGGTTTGTTGGGGTGAGGGGTGTGTGCTTCATTGGAGCGACAAACGTGCCGCACCTGCTCGACCCCGCACTGCTGCGCCCCGGGCGATTCGACTACCTCGTTCATGTTCCCTTACCAAACTTACAGGACCGCCAGCACATTCTTTCGCTGCAGCTCAGGCACACGGCAGCGGATATTGCCGCAGTCGCAGCGCTCACTGAGGGCTTCAGCGGCGCTGACCTGAACGCGCTCTGCACGGAGGCACTGCTGGAGTGGCTTGCTGATACCATAGAAGTCCCCGCGTGCGTACGTGACCGGGAGTGGGTGACACGCAACTTGGTAGACAGAAGCACAGCGTTCAAGCGTGCTGCATACGACACCGTCGGCCTCGAGGCGTTTCAGCGCGACTGCACAGCTGTGCAATAAATTAAAGTTCAATCGTCTTGGTTAACTGCTGTAGGTGACTTCTTACTCCGCCCCCCTCTCCCTCCCCCTTCTCACCCCGTTCTCTCAGCCCCCCTCCCCTTCTGTCAGGGTTGTGTGTCCTCACCAAGAGGGCCACCCGAGCAGATGAATCCGACCCGTCATTCACCTATCACCCTCTCTGTCTTCCCCGCCCTTTCTTGTGTGCGCGGTGTGTGTGTGTGTGTGTGCGTATCTGTGTCTAAGGGTACTTTGGCGGTGGCACAATTGACAGTGCGGGATCACACCCACATGCTTCAAAGTAGTGCCACCACCACCACCGCAGGGGGGAGGGCTCAGGCGGCGCCCGGAGAGGCGAGTGTCATCATGGACGTCACTGGACGCGTGATACAAGATGCCAGTCATGTGTACGTGCTATTCAACGTAGTCAACAATCGGGTCAATGCATTTCAGGAGAAGCAAATGTTCAGTGCGGAGATGCTACACTGGGACGAACTTCGCGCAGCGAAGGGAGTAAATGATGGAAGCCCATTGATGTCGAAGCTCTTCCGTCCAGTAGCGGCTGACGCTCCTCCAAAATTTGATGTCGTTCAGGTGAGCAGTGGGTCATACAAGTACTGCTCCATCGCGATTGATCAAGGTCTGCGCAAAGGCCCAATCCAGACATTCTGCACAGAAATGCAGCATTGGGATGATGTTTCTGCTAGTAAGGGCACCCCAGTGGAGACCCCAACAATGGCCCAGCGATTCAAGCCGTTTTCAGGGAAAGATTTGGCTTTCTGTGACAGAGCTGCTGGGACGGTTACTTTCTACAAAGGCCTCAGCGTTGCGATTCGATTCACTGACGCCGAGAGGCAGTGTTTCTGCGCGGAGATGCAGCACTGGGACGACTTCCAGGCCGGCGCTGGGGTAGTTCCAAACCCATCAATGGCTCAACTGTTTGGGCAGACGTAGCGCGCTGGTAGGATTTGGGATCATTACCAATGTCTCCCTCGTTTTCTTTTTTGTTATACTCCTAATAGAATCGTGCATTCTATTTCGGGAGTGTAGACATTTAAAATTGCATATCAGAGAGATCTCTTTTGTTTTATCCTCATTCCATGAGAAGTTGCTCTGTATGGTGGGCCCGTGAGTACGTTTCTGACACTAGGGAGCCGCAAAAGACATTCCGACATCAGGCACATCATTTCACTCCCAATGCAGCACCGCTACCGAATACTGTGTGTGTGTGTGTCGAGGCTGCGCAGACGTATGCGCGGTTGAGCTCGTTTCTTCATCCTCTTCCATTTTGTCGAGTTCCTCCTTCACTTTGACAACCACCACTCACGAGCTCACCCATCACGCTACTTAAAAAAAATGTGTTTCACTCTGAGCATCCCTTAAATGACTAATCCATATACAGTCGAATGGTACTCACACACATCCCCCTCCTCCTTACTGTACTGCAAATACACACACACACATACACAATCTACTTAGGTTTTCGTATATAAGAATATACATACTCACCGAGCTATGAATGCCTTAGGTGGTGGATTTGGCCGACCCGCAGGCGGAGGTTTTGGTCAGCCGGCAGCAGCTGGTGGATTTGGCCAGGCTCCCGCCGCTGGTGGTGGATTTGGCCAGGCTCCCGCCGCTGGCGGTGGATTTGGCCAGGCTCCCGCCGCTGGTGGTGGATTTGGCCAGGCTCCTGCTGCTGGTGGAGGATTTGGCCGACCTGCGGCACCTGGGGGATTTGGTCAGCCCGCGGCACCCGGTGGGTTTGGCCAGCCTGCAGCCGGCGGATTTGGCCAGGCTCCAGGCGCTGGTGGCGGATTTGGTCAGGCTCCTGCTGCTGGCGGTGGATTTGGTCAGGCGGCAGCTGGTGGGTTTGGCCAACCTGCAGCCGGTGGATTTGGCCAGGCTCCAGCCGCTGGGGGATTCGGTCAACCAGCGGCACCCGGCGGATTCGGGCGACCTGCTGCTGGTGGTGGATTTGGCCAACCTGCAGCATCCGGCGGATTCGGTCAGGCTCCCGCTGCTGCTGGTGGATTTGGACGACCTGCGGCACCTGGTGGATTTGGCCAGGCTCCTGCTGCTGGTGGAGGATTTGGCCGACCTGCGGCACCCGGTGGGTTTGGCCAGCCTGCAGCCGGCGGATTTGGCCAGGCTCCAGCCGCTGGTGGTGGGTTTGGTCAGGCAGCGGCACCCGGTGGATTTGGTCAGGCTCCTGCTGCTGGCGGTGGGTTTGGCCGACCTGCGGCACCCGGTGGGTTTGGTCAGGCTCCTGCTGCTGGCGGTGGATTTGGTCAGGCTCCAGCCGCTGGCGGTGGGTTTGGTCAGGCTCCAGCCGCTGGCGGTGGGTTTGGCCAGACTCCTGCTGCTGGCGGAGGGTTTGGCCAGACTCCTGCTGCTGGCGGTGGGTTTGGTCAGGCTCCAGCCGCTGGCGGTGGATTTGGCCAGGCTCCTGCTGCTGGCGGTGGATTTGGTCAGGCTCCTGCTGCTGGCGGTGGATTTGGTCAGGCTCCAGCCGCTGGCGGTGGATTTGGTCAGGTTCCTGCTGCTGGCGGTGGATTTGGTCAGGCTCCTGCTGCTGGCGGAGGGTTTGGTCAGACTCCTGCTGCTGGCGGTGGGTTTGGTCAGGCTCCTGCTGCTGGTGGTGGATTTGGACGACCAGCAGCACCTGGTGGATTCGGTCAACCTGCCGCTGGTGGGTTTGGTGCAGCACCCCAAACCTCCGGACTCGGCCAAGGTACTGCGAGCTTGGGGCAGTGGGGCACCAGCGCACAGCCTGCGCCGTTGGGCCAAAGCGCCGCGATCCTTGGTCAGCAGGGCCAAGTGCTGCGCCCGAATGATCTCTCGTTCATGTCGCTGCCCGACTTCTCGTCACAGCCATACGGTGACGTGCTGCTCTTCTCATCGTACGAGCGCCCCGAACTTCCAAAGATTGAGACAAAGGCAAGCAACACCGGCGTGGACACGCCTCTGCCCCCACAGAACGTATTGCGCTCATGGGTACTCCAGCCCAACCCATTGCCAGACGCAGACGCAGTCCTCAAGCAGAGGCCCGCCTCCCTGTTGTCCAGTGCCATCTCTCCGGCAGCTCTAAAGGATATCATTAGTCCCACCATTCAGCTTGGCACCGGGGGCACCGATAGGGCGGACCGCCTGGTGGCTTTGCCTGCGGAGACGGTTGAGCCGTGGGGCCGCGGCAGCGCTGCTGTGCCGATTGACACTCCTGTGAGTGCTGCGGCCCCGACTTGCACCAATGCAGACTACGTTCTCTCTCCGTCGTTGCAGGTGCTGCAGTCGAAGCCGGCGGACTACCTCCGCCAGGTACGTGGGCTGAAGGTGTCCAGGCGGGACGGCAAATCTGAGATCCTTTTCATGGAACCAGTGAACTTGGTGCGTGTGGAGATCACCGAGGTTCTCCGACTTCGCAGCAGCGGCGAGGTTTCGCTGTATCCTCACGGGGACGCACCTCCACTGCATTCCGGCTTGAATGTGAAGGCAATGGTGACGGTTTACCGGGTTGTCAACATCTCAGTGGAGGAGCTACGTGACCAGTGCCGCGTGAACCATACAAAGTTTGTGTCCTACAGGGCTGGGGAGTGGCGCTATATGATCAATGATGGCGAGGAGGTCGACGCCAGGGGTGGCGCGGATGCGGGCGTGCTCGAGCTTGGTCTTGATGACAGCGGTGCGATGCATGATGCCCATATGGACTCTGAGAGTATGGACTACGTCCACAGCACTGGTGCCAGCAGTGGCGTGAGCGTCCAAACGCGAGCCACACGCCCCCCGAACGAGGTGGCACACCGCACTCTCCTCCCTGACACCATCGCAAGCCGACTGCTTCCCCCCGAAAAGGCGGAGTTTGAGCTCCCATATGACCTTCCTGACATGTCTGTGAAGGGCGAGCGTGTGCGCGGCAAGGTGCTGCTGGGAAGCACAAGTGACAACCTTGCAAATAAGCGAGTTTATGTGGTCAACAACAAAGAATCTGAAATCAACGCCCGCTTCGTCTCCACGCGCGCTGGTGCCCCCGTGACAAGTGCCACATTGCACGGTGGCCTTGCCCGCAGCTTCCGGGTTGGCTGGGGCCCTGCAGCAACTTTGGCGATACCCACATCCTCCGCTCTCCGCGACGGCATGGAGGAGCAGCAGCAGCGCGGTGTGCCTGAGGTGACTGGCTCTGCGTTGGTGGTTACGAGCCCGTATAGCTGGCACAAGCCCGCCACCCGTGCACTGCCACAGTGTGCGCTGGCAGTGCTGCGCGTCCTGCTCCAACACACTGTGGTTGCCCCTGTGGACGCCAGCGACCGCTTCTACGGCACCTGCGCAGGTCACTTCGGCCTCGCGGCAGTGAGGCTGCACCGTCAGAGCAGCAATACTACGCTCTCGGAGGAGAGGCTGCGTGAGGTGGCGAGTGCCCTGGATCGCCTTCCCACCCTGCGGACAGCAACACGGGCGGAGCTGTTGTCGGTACGACAGTGCAAGTCCGTCGTCCATCTGCTCTCCGTGCTGTATGCTCTGCCTGAGGCTGACGAAGCGGCACCGAACGCTCTGGAGGAGGCGCGATACATGCGCCAGCTGCGCCGTCGCACGTTGGCCGCATGGCTCACCACCGAGCTGTCCGAGTTCTTTGCCGATCACGGCGACGCCGATCGTGGCAGCGTGACCCCAGCCGAGCAGTTGGTGCAGATGATCCTCTGCCGCAAGTTGGGTGCGGCGCGGTCTGCCGCAAAGGACGTAAGCGACGACATCGCGCGTGTCGTGCGCGTATGCGGTGAGGGAAATCAGTTTGGCGCCTTTGTGGAGATGGCGCGCGACGGGTTCAGCGATGGGGCGGAGGTGCGTAACCGTGTCGTGAGCCTTCTGTCCGGCCGCGTGGAACCCTTTATCACCGAGGAGGAGTATGTGCGTGACACTGGTGAGGGTGGCAAGGCAAGCGTCCGTCCGACACCACGTGCCGCAACGTGGAAGCAGTTGCTTGGCGTCTTTACTTTTTATGGATGCACCCCGGACACCCCAGCTGAGGACATTGTTAGCTCCTTCCTCGACCGCCTGGATGCTCCTTCTTCGCGCAAAACCAGGCCGCTTCCCCCCTACAGTGAGCGTGTCCCGGAGGCTGCCCTAGAGACGCGCCGCGGCCGTGACTTGATTGCCCGCGGAAGCACTTTTCAGGACTCCGCGCTACTGCTGCTGGAGGGCTTTGCCGCCGGCCGCGCGCCCCCTGCAGCGTGCTTGCACCCACATGCCTCCAGCTATTGTGCGACAGACTTTATAACCCCATTCGTGATTGTGTCCGCACTTCGGGCAGTGCAAGTCTCCCGCGACCAGCAGTACAAGGACGCTGAATCGAAGGTGCTGATCGGACTGGCAGCGCAGATGGAGTGCAACGAGGAGACGTGGCCTTGGGCTCTTCTGCCTCTGCACATGATCGAATGCGTAGCTCAGCGCGTCAATGCTGTGCGCGGGTTCTGCAATCGCAACGCTGCCCGTGCTACCGCCCTGGCGGGACCGGACAGAATCAGCGATGGCGTCGCAGCAGATTTCAGGCGCATCACCAAATTACTTAACGTGTGCCCCACGGACTTTGAGATGGCCAAGCCGCCGGCTGAGGAGACGGTGAGGGATCTTGTTAATCGGCCCAGCATCCAAACCCACATGGCGTTAGAGAAGGCGTTGAAGAAGCTATCAGTCGGCGCATTTTAGAAAGTAAGAAGGAGTTCATGTAACGAGGTCCAGATAGATCACTTCGCTAGTCGCGTCACCTTTTCTCCTTTTGGTGGAAATGTAGTGTGCGTGTGTGTGCACGTTTACTCTGTTTGCTTTTTTTGAGGTTGAAAGACACACAATACAATGACAATAATGATAGCAAAGCTGATGGCTTCTGTATTGTTACCACTACATTTGGGATCCGATTGCCGGGTAGCAGTAAGATAAGCAGGTACGATTATTTTGTAGGTGGAGGCTGTGTGTGTGTGTGCTGAGTAATATGGCACAGTATGATCGTGCTGTGCTCTCCCTCTGTTTTAATTATTCATTTGTTCTCATTCCAATGCTTTGTGTGTTGTGTGTTGTGTGTGTCTGTGAGACCATTGTTGCCCTTTATTCTCTCCTGACTGCTGCCTTTTTTTGTTTGCAGTGGAACTCCATACCCTCTCCCCTCTATCTGCAAAGAGCGTGCAGGGCTACTCCCCAGTGTGTCGTGTGTATGTGCGAGTGGGGTCCGCGTGCTAGGGCGAGAGGAGGGCCGCTACAGGGGATGGTGGTGGGTGGGCGAGGCTCTCAAGTCTACGATGGAATGATAAACACATAGCAAAAGAAAAATAATAATATGAACAGAAACATCAACAGCAGTGAGGAGGTCGCATTGCCCTCACTTCTTATCCCAAGAGAAAACAACAACAGCAACAACATTGGCGTTATGCGACTGCGCGAAGGACCACCTGAAAAGAACAGAAGGAAGCAGAAATCACAATGGCTGGAATCAACAATGTGATAGCTTATTTGTGGGTGGGTGGGTGGGGGGGGGGGGAATCAAGCGATTACGCTACACTGACAGTAGCAAGAGGAAGAAGAACAGTAAACAAAAATCAATTACTGCGGAGTACAAGCCATCCTCATCACCGTTAATACCCCTCCTTCCCTTCCCTCCCTCTTCCACATAGATACTGTACCCGCTTGGCTATGTTGGTAAGTAGTCGCCCTCTTTCTCTGGAAAGGAGAATGGCTACTCTAAACTACCTAATTATTATTATTATTTTTTGTTATTGTTGCACCGCAGAGCTTCAATGGACGAAAGACAGCATTTCAGTGGATCCCCCCCCTCACCACCTCTTTCTAGTGCTCTCTTTCTGTTCGGATGTCAGTCAGCACATATTGTTTACTCCTCTTTTTATATATTCTCTTTTCTCCTTTCTCTTTGTTGTCTTATTATTACTGTGATGAAGGTACCGCTGTGCAACGCCACACACACATACACATACAGGGTATGCACGCTGTGCTGCACTTACTAGGACGGTACTCTTTTTTGTTTGTATCTTAGTGGCTTGTGTGTGTATTGTGTATTGCTTGCTTTTCCAGTGAACAATCACCAATCGCAGATAGGAAGTCCAGCTTCTTTACAACTCCTTTTCACTGTCTTCTTTTCTCTTTTTTTTTGCCTGCATCCCCCTATTTTGCACCCCTCTTACGCTTAGCGATTCTGTTCATGGTGTTAGCACCGCGCGTTCCGCGCTTCACGCTGCGGCTGGAGGAGAGTGGGAAGATCGAGGACCCACAGGAGCTGATGCGGTGTCTCTATAGGTACTGGTACTACAAGGGCTACTGGGGCATCACTGCCTCTTCACTCGTGGACGCACTTAATATGTGTGCGCTACTGATCGTGGCTGTGATCTTCACGATGCGCTTTCAATGGGACGTCGCGCTACGCTGTGGTGAGTCTGAGTGCGCGGCAAGCACGCTTGTGCGTGATGTCGCGTGGCCCTACATTTTTCAGCGAACCTTCCTGGGCTACTTATTTGGCTTTGTCTTTCTCGTCTCCACCGCGGTCTCCTTTGTGCATGAGACCATTGCGTTAGTGGAGAGCATATACATATATCGCGAGGTGGATGACGTGGCGAGGTCTGCTGGCTTCGACACAGGCTTTTTGACGCCACTGCATAGATGGCGGCACAACTGGCGTCTCTGGGAGTTCTCGAGCGAGGGGCACGAGGCGGTGAGCCTGCGGGCAGGGGCGCAGCAGGTGCTCACGACGAGCACGTGGGGGAGCTTTCTCGAGGCCGTGTGCACCACCCTCACCAGAGAGAAGCAGCTCAAGTACTGTGCCGCCGGGGACTCTTGGGACGCACTGCGGGCGGTGCAGGCACTCATGCAGCGAGACAATTTCCTCATTGCTCTTTGCGAGGGCGGTGTGCTCGACAGTGGGGCATTGCGGCATATGGACCCGGGCACGATCCACTTTCTCATCGCAGCCACCTTCGACCCCTTCAACACTGTGAGGTCGCGGGGGGAGTGCCTGTGGGCCGTGCGGGAGCGCATTGTGAAGTATATTGGACTGAATCTGTGCTTCTACGTGTTCATCGCCACCTACTCGGTTGTGAAGGTGCTGGTGAGGAACGCCGCACAAGTAAAGGCGAACTTCCATGCGCTCTCGCAGTGGGAGTGGAACTCGCGCGCTGCGTGGACATTCCGCTTATACAACGAGGTGTACCACTTGCATGCCAGCAGACTTGCCAGTGGCCGCACTGTCGCGGCGCGTATGGCAGATCGCCTTTCCATCTCGAACAGCGTGTCGCGCCTGGTGCGGCGTGTGTGCAGCATTTGTGTGCTGGTCATCGTCACCATTTCCTTCATCAACCCGGCCCTGCTTATCGGCGGCACCGTGGCTGGGCTGAGCTTTGTGTGGTGGCTAACCATCGCGCTGCTCCTATACGCTGCATTCACAGAGATTCCTCCCAGCGAGCGTGAGTACGCTTACCTCGGGGACCTCGGCCAGCTCAGTGACTCGATTCACTACAGCGCGGACCAGTGGTATGAGTCCGGTGACGCTTTCCTCCAGCACGTGCGACGCCACTTCCTTTGCAGCCGCCTCACGCTGATCGCTACCGATCTTTGCCAGACTCTCTGCATGCCACTGATCCTCGCCTGCGCACTGCACGACGGCAGTGTGGAGGCGCTGGTTGACTTTATGCAGCAGAGCTCTGTGCTGGTGGAAGGGGTGGGATCTGTAGCCCTTGGTGCCGCCTTTGAGCGCGCGGAGGACAGCTTCGAGAAGATGAGTGAGCATGATGATGGTGGTGGCTCATACCGCGTGTTCGCACCTGCTGATGCACAGACCACAGCTGGTGCAGCGAGGCTGCAGAAGATACATATCTCCATTGCCAGCTTCTCTGCCGTATACCCCGAGTGGACCCTCCACTACTTGGATGCTACTCCACAACCCGCCGGCAGCGCGGGGGCTGCCAGTGGTAACGGGGGCTCTGACTCAGATCCGATGCGTCGCTCGGCCTACTTGACAAGCTTCCTCACCGACCTGAATAATCGTGTCAGCCAGCAGCTGATGGCCTCACAAATCCGAAACGCGCATCCGCAGCCATCGCAGCATCCACTGGACAAAGATTCCTCTGACTTGCTGTGCTCTTGCAAATCCCACCGCTGTGCCGGCGGCCAGGCCCTTTGTCTAGAATTGCCACACGCACCGACCTCTGCCGCTGCGCAAGGGTCCACCATCATTCCATTTGAGATTAGCTCCACTGCGCACGAACGGGAGCGTCTGTTTGTTTCCCAGGTAATGTCTTCTACGATGAGGCGCGTGTCCTCAGGCCTTGATCATGGATCTTATCGACGGTACGGCGCGTCCGCGGTGGCGTCGTCAGGTAGGACCACCCGACCACTCAGCACCGTATCGACCGAGGAGGATTTCGATGAGAGACACCCCCTCTGCCCATAGAGAGCAGCACTGTGGTTGGTGGACAGAGTTCCCCTCTCCTCGTCCGGTTGCCAATTGTCTCGAGTCCCTGCTCCCCCCTCTGCCTACTCTTGTTTTCTTCTGCTTTGCCACGATGGATTGCCACGTAATACGATTCATGCTTTATTGTTATTATCATTTGTTGCCACTCAGAAGCACGGTCCACGAGCTTGTGTGCGTGTGTCTGTGATCCTCTCCCTCCCTCTTCTTCATGTGTTCTGCGCTGCTTTTTTTATTATTTATTCTGCCGTCGTTGGCAGTTGCCTTTCAGCGACAACAAAATCCGTCTGTGTGAATGATACATCATACTGTGCCAACGCACGACTTTCTTTCGGTGTCTGTTACTACTTGAAGCGCCTTTCAGCTCATCTGTGCTTCCATCGTGAACCCCCTCTTCTTCTCTCCACCACTATTCTTTTGTGATGCAACCTGTGTCTGTCGGCGACGCGTTGTGGCGAAGAGCGGTCACATTCAGCATGCACGCAGACGCCCCGCCCTTTGGCTCGCTCGAGCGGGAGCTGGAGGCGGCGTGGGCGGAGGTGGACCAGCAGCGTGAGACGCACGTAAAGGCGGGTAGCGATCAGCTCACACAGACGGTACGGGCAGACCTTGATACACTGCTGAACACAGTTCGCAGCTCCCTGGCTGTGGACAAAACAGGCATTGAGGCTGATATAGACAAACTGCAGGCGATGACGCGGCAGTTCCGGGAAGGGGTGGAGCTGTGGCAGCAGAAGGCGCAAAGCTCCATCAGGGCAATCGAGGAGAAGCAGAGGGGGCTTGGGCTACTTGTGCAAGAAACCACGATACGCACTACCGCCCGCAGGGAGGATTTGCTGCGCAGACAGGAGCAGCGTGCCACGGAGGCAGCAGAGAGGTGCCGGCGCATCTTATCAGATGCGAACGCAAGCATGAATGAATACGCTTGATGCACCCGCTCTGCTTCCCCCCCTGCGTGTGTGTATGTGTACTACTGTTCCTTTTTTCTATTGTTCCCTTCCCCCCGCATTTTTTTTGTCCTTCTAAGTACATACTGCTCAGTGCATCACCGCAGCTCGAGGCAAAACCTTCTCAATTGCCCCCCCTGTCTTCTCTCTCTCTGTATCTCTGCGCTTATGTCTCTTTCAGTGCGTCCATGCGGTCGTGTGCAATTTCTCGTGGACCTGATAGACCGGAGAAGGCGAAAAAAAGGAACATCGATAAAAATAACAATAATAGAAACAAAACACACATCAACGTGCCGCAACAAATGTGATGTGGCCGCCTCGAAGGAGACTGCATTATATTGAGGCGGCAGTCCGCTTGATGGGCGTGCACCTCACAAGGGCGTCGCTCCTCCCCCCCTTGCCACTAGTATTAACGGGAAGGGTGGGGGTGGGGGAGTGAGCATCGTCACTTGAATGTATCACATCCCCCCTCGAGATAACTGCTTATCCTGCCCTCTTTCACCTTTATTTTCTCTCTACCCTTTGCACTCCCACGCTCAAGTTTGTCTTCCCATTTCTACCTATATATATATATCCGCACAGGGGAAGTCACACACCTACACCCGCGCATCAGTTGATTAGCCAGCCGTGGCACACACACCCACACCCACCCACACACACTTTCTTACACACGGTGGGGATTACTAGAGTATGGGTCTACGCATCATTCCCCCTGCGGCTCTGCTGCGTGGCGCCAGCGCGAGGCGTGGTTTCTACAGCTGCGGTGTCCCTCCGCGTCAGGGCCTGCTCGCTGGCGGAATTGCCTTGAACCTGCGCGTTGCTCCTGCTGCGAAGAGTGGCGGATTCCACCACGGGGCGGTGGCGTTGCCTTTTATTGGCGCGCCCGCCACCCTGCTACGCGTGTCAAGCTTCCACCCAGGCGCATCCCTCGTGCAGCGGCGCTTTCAGAGTAGTGAGGTGGAGGACCACTACGCCACCCTCGGGGTCAAGGCGGATGCCACGCAAGACGAGATTAAGAGTGCTTACAAAAAGCTTGCGCTGGAGTACCACCCGGACCGCAACCACGACCCGGGGGCGGAGGAGAAGTTCAAGTCCATCTCTGCCGCGTACAACGTGATTGGCAAGAAGGACAAGCGCAGCGAGTACGATGCCCAGCGTGCCATCTTCGGAGGTGGTGGGACATCTGGGGGCTTCAACAGGGGCGGCTATCCCGGGCGGGCTGGGCCCTCGTCCGGGTACCAGCAGATGTCCAAGGAGGAAGCGGATCTCCTATTCCGCGAGATCTTCGGTGGTATGCGGGTGGACCAGATCTTCCGCGACCTGGAGGAGGAGATGCGGCGTGGGTCAATGCGGGGTAGTATGGGAGGTGTAGGCAGAAACGTAGGGAGGTCCTTCCAATCCAGTGAGCAGGTCTTCAGACCCTACTTTACCAATGACGGGTCCTCACAGAACGTGTACATTGACGAGCATGGAAACCGCATGGAGGAAACGACCTTCCGGGGCCCGAGTGGGAAGAGCTATACGGTGCGCCGCATGACCAGCGCCGACCCCAACGCTAGCATGAACCAGACCGCTGAGGACTATAGCAGCTCCCACACGAGCCAGAAAGATGGCAGAGTGCACTACGGCAACTCATCGGTCAGCTACAGCCCCTTTAACAGTGACTTCACCCAAAACCTCTTTGGCGTGCGGTCGCACAACCGCAATCCCATTGTGGCGTTCCTTATTCTTGGAGTATGGTTCGTGGTGCTCTCAACGCTGCTGTACGTTCTTTTGTATTTTCTGGTGAACCACCCTTTCCTCTCGCTCGCGTTGCTCTTCTTCGGGATTGCCGGGCGCCGCGGCAGGCTGTAAATACCGTTTTGTATCAGTGGAGCGTACACGACTCGTTCACGCGCCACCAGGTATGGTGTCGTGTGACAGTGGTACAGCGGATGTTGACAATAGGGAAGGCGAGGAGGCAAACCCGTGAAGGTAATATATATAGAGAGAGATTCGGCCAAGGTGGCTGCGAGGTAATCCTCTTCGCATTGAGCGATGAGCATGATGGGTGGTGGCAGGGGAGAGAGGCGAGGGTTGGAGGGCTCGCAGTTTTTTTTTTGCGGCGGCAATCTCTCAACCCCCCCTTGGGGTAATATAACGAGACAGCGACGCCTTCTTTCGGTTTGCGGGAAGTTGTGCAGTTGGTGTTTAGTTGCGACTATTTGATGCACTCATGGCGCCTGAGAACCCTCCCGGTGCAGGTCTTTCCGATCCCATTTGTGTGTGTACGCGTATTTGCGCATGATGGAGACTGCGTTTTTTTAACATGTGCGCACATGTGAGCTCATTCTGAGCGCTTTAAACTACTCATTATTAGTATTATCTGTAACAATATCTCATCGACATGCGCACACACACGCACGTGCCCACGGGCTCCTCCCCTCTGCTTGCTGCTTATGAAGGCCACGCTAGAGTCTTTATAAAGGTCATTGTGCTCGAATGCCAGCCCATGCTTGTGCGTCACTATCGCAATCCTGATTTATCTCTTGCCTCTCGCCATGCATCTGTGTGTTCACGTGAACGCACACTCAATAATCTAGCGCCATTATTGACGAAGCTTGTTGTCCACTCATCACAAAAAGAAAACAAAGCAGTGACCCTTTCAGGGCTAAGTGCGCACGCGACCACACCGATTCCAGACTTTAGCCGCTACACCGGTGCATAACAGCAAAAGAAGGAAGGAAAACATGAACCGTATTCAGAATTACAACAGCCAGACCTCCGCGTTCGCCCCCGAGATTGTGGTGCTGGGGTCATGCTTCATTGATTATATTGCGTACGTTGATCACCTCCCCCAAGTCGGGGAGACGATGCACTCGCAGAGCTTCCAGAAGGGGTTCGGCGGCAAGGGCGCCAACCAGGCAGTCGCTGCTGGCCGCCTTGGTGCCAATTCCGCAATGGTCGGCATGGTCGGCGGTGACGGCGACGGTTCTGATTACCTAAAGCAACTTGCTGACAACGGCGTCAGCACGATGTACATGCTCCGCGATCCCAAGAGCGCCAGTGGCCTTGCCATGATTTTCGTCGACACCACCACTTCCCACAACGAGATCGTCATCTGCCCCAACGCGACCGGCTTGATGACGCCCGATGTGATCCGCGCGCGTACCGACCACTACAACAGCATCTTCCCCAAGAGCGTGAAGTATTTGGTCTGCCAGAACGAGATTCCCCTTATGACTACTCTCGACGCACTGAAGGAGGCCCACCGGCGCGGCATCTACACCATCTTCAACACCGCCCCTGCGCCGAAGCCGCACGAGGTGGAGATCATCAAGCCGTACCTCACCCACGTCTCGCTGTTCTGCCCCAACGAGGTGGAGGCCGCCCTGATGACGGGGGTCAGCGTGACGGACACTGCCTCCGCTTTTAAGGCGGTAAAGGCACTCCAGGCGATGGGGGTGCGCGATGTAGTCATCACCCTCGGAGCCGCGGGCTTCGCTCTCTCTGAGAACGGTGCCGCACCTGAGCACCACAGTGGCAAGTGTGTAAAGGCAGTGGACACAACTGGTGCGGGTGACTGCTTCGTAGGCTCAGTCGTCTTCTTCCTGAGTCGCGGCCACAGCCTCCTGCAGGCCTGCCTGCGTGCTAACGAGTGTGCCGCGATCAGCGTGACACGCAAGGGGACGCAGTCTTCCTACCCCACGCCCTCCGAGCTACCGGCTGGCGTAATGTAATAGGGTGCATCTCCCTTTCTTTCCCTTTATCGCTTCTTCCCATATGGACAATTTCATTTTTTTAAATATTTTTCCATGCGTCAGTGTATTGGTTTGCAGGTGCATGTCGTCGGTGACAAGATCTGTGGATTGCTGGCATTCTCAGCTCAGACTCTCAAAGAAGGAAGGGAAATACGTACACTCACATACAGATGTGCTCCTGGTTACACACACACACACACACACACACACACACACACACATTTTTATGTGATAAAATCAGAGAACATAATGAAAACGGATAATATCTTTCTTTATTTACATACGTGTTTTTTTTTTAAAGTTCGTTCTACTCTTCGTTCTTGTTTCCCCCCTTTGTTCTACTTATCGTTCCTGTGAGACTGCTACGTGACTTCCTGGCAGCATACTAAAAGAAAACAAAAGTGCAGCTGCAACACCTGCCGTGTAAAAGTGAGAGGAATGCTGCACTAGGATGGACTGAATATGATCCCCACTCTCTTACTTCCACCAGCGCAAATAGAGAGAGAAAAAAGACACAGACACGCACGCGCACATGCAGACTAAGAGAAAAAAAATCCGAAGTGTCAGTGAAGGCACTACTATTGATTGTCTCTGCTTGTTTCACCCCTTCTTCCCCCTCCTGCTCTCTCTCGTTTGATATCTCTTCTCTTCATGGCGCGTACCTTGCGCACGACGATGACGACTGCCTTACACTATTGTTTTTCCTTTTCTCTCCCCCTGGTCCTCTCTTACACCCCATGCACATCACCAGGACGAAGACTGCACAGTGTGGAAAGAGAACTTCTCCACCCCCACGCACGGTTCTTTTTTTCTCTTTTTTTTTTACTTGTTTCCGCGCTGTGACCACACCCTCACCCTCCATTGGTGGGAAAGGGGGGGGGGGGGGAAACCCCTCTACGGGCCCAGGACACGCAACCCACTTTGGGGGGGTGTTAAAACACCCCCCCGGAAAAAAAAGCGAAAGAGGCCTGAAGAAAGGATAAGGGCAGCAAGGGCGGGGGAA
>JAODGE020007681.1:0-12544 GCA_027574965.2 Ecitophya simulans
CATACTTTTTGCTTAAATGTCTAGACACGTCGGACTTCTTAAATCCGTCCAAATTGTACAGCCGATTCGCTAGGCGAATTGCCGAGGGCATGTCGACCGCCTTTGGCGAATAGTGAAAACTGTGAAGGCTGTCCACATCGCTGTCGTCCTCGGACACCGGCGGCGACGAAGACATCGCGCCGTTCCCGCCGCCTCCGTCCAACAGCGCCCGTTCTTCGGCTTCGTCTTCGAAGTCGTACTCGGACGAGATCTAACAACCACACACAAGATTAAGCACCAAACGTGGAGCACGCGTAAAAATTCATTGTAAACGAGACCGACAATAAATGTTGTGCCACTATTGATACTGCCAGTATCAATGTCGGCAATGGTAAATTGATATAGCAATAGAATATCAAGCAAAATTGATAAGATAAAAAGAACACATAGAAAAGTGCTTGATAACCGCGATATTCATCGTGACATAACATGTGACATTTCTAATAGTATTTCAAAATTTCAACCAGCAACATGCAACCGGCAGGGCCGAACGGATCAGAATACCGAGACAAATTACCTGCTCCCGACGATTGTTCGGACATTGGCCTTTTCCACGATCCTTCACGGTGTCCTTGTCGGGTCCTTTCACCTGTATCACAATACGATGATCTGAATCACCTTGACTATTAGCACCGGCGTTCGTTTTACTCGGCTGGCGCGGTTCCGACACGAGCAATGTACTATCACTATCACTATGATCACTGATTTCCATGACGCAGTCCCGTATGCCCATGCTGTCGTCGTCGTTGTAGTCCGGGCTGGAGATGTTGGAGATGGCCTCCGAAACGCTGAAGTCGCCGTTGGCCGGCTGACCGTAGGCGGCGCCGTCGGAGTGCGGGCCGTTCGGCAGCGCGTACGGCGGCGCACGCCTG
Organism: Ecitophya simulans; assembly: GCA_027574965.2. Taxonomy (NCBI): domain Eukaryota; kingdom Metazoa; phylum Arthropoda; class Insecta; order Coleoptera; family Staphylinidae; genus Ecitophya; species Ecitophya simulans. The sequence goes on from JAODGE020007681.1 coordinate 912, forward strand.
CTGCCGCTGTGGCTGGACATCACCGAGGAAGACACGGAGGTGGGCGATTGCGGCGAATCGCTGCGCATCGGCGACGACGACGTCGGCGAGGAGCTCGAGCCGTTCGACAGCGTGTGGCACAGCTGCGCCTTCGGCGGCGGCTGACCGTCGATCGGGGCGTTGTACGTCCAGACGATGCGGTCGGCGGGCGCCGTCCCGACGCCGCTGCCCGCCGAGCCGTAGTTCGCGTCGGGCCGCGTGTCCAGCAGCGTGTTGAGCGACGACGTGATGTCGTCGTCGACGTCGATGTCCACCGCGCTGATGCTCTTCGCATCCTGCAGCTGGTCCTCGGAGCGCGAGGTGCGCACGAAATTGTTGAACGTCTTTCCGGCGCCGCTGCCGTCCGACGGTGAGGGCGTCGCGAGCGCGTCGTGCGCGCGCTTGTTGGCACTGACTGGAGATGTGTTCGCCGAATTCGTCGCGTTGTGATGCTGATGATGGTGGTTCGACCGGTGGCCCATTTCCATTTCGTTGGGCGAGTTCGGCACCGAGTTGTGCTGCGGTTGATTCGTCACGTATTGTCGTTGATGATTCGAGTGGCTGTTTTGATACTTCATGCGATTTTCCTGCAAGCGCGCGCAACGTTACTGTTTTGTGGAAGCGGCCGCAACGCGGCAGACGTAAATGTTTACCTTAAATAACGGTTTAGGTACTATAATTGGCTGTGGTTGCGTCTTGGAGATGTTCAGAATGTGCTCGCCGGTCATCATGAACGCCTCGTACTTGGCTTTGGGGGGCTTCTCGCCGCCGAGGGGCTCCCATTGCGGATCGTCCTGATGCTGATGGTTGCGCGCGTGCCGATGGTGGAGCTTGTTGCCGTTCGTCGTTTTGTTGTTGTGCTGCTGATCGCCGAACTTGTCAGTGCCATTTGTTTTGTGTATGAGCGGCTCAGGCCTGTTTAACGCCTGCTGGGGTTGGAGTGGCTGGTGGCCGTGTTGAGGATGCGCTAATGTCGGCGGCGGCGTCGTCTTATGCACCCCAGCCAAATCCCCGTCCGTCGAGTGCAAATGTTGACGCACGGTTGCCTTTACCTTCGGATCTACAATCATAGAAAATCTAAACGGTCCAGTTCTCTTTGTCGTTCGGACGTGATTACCTCTTTTGATTTTTAACGTCACAGGATCGGTGGCCAGACGTAGACATTTCAACACTGAAAAGACGAAAAATCACCGTTTCATTAGGACGCCACATCGTCGGATCGTGTTATGTCTACGTTGGATGCCGGGATACTTTCTAATCAAGAAAAATCGCTTATACCTTCTTTCGTACTAAATGTCTTCACGTCCGTCTCGTTGACTTTTAAGATGATGTCGCCGATCTCGACCTGCAACAAGGAGGACCTGCGTCAATAAAGCCCGCCGGAAATATAATAAAACGCCCGGCAAAGGCGGGGACGGCAAGCAAACAAAATTATTAGTACGACGCGCGTCGACGTCATATATTAGATTAGATTGGAAACGACGGCACCGGCGTCGTATCAAGAAAAGAACAAATCATCTTTGGGGAATTATATCAAAGCGCTCGATTTTCGCAAACGCCCATTTCTTGACGTTCCTCTGCCACCTTTTTTTGCCCTTTGCTGCTTTTCGGCATTTTGTTTCTGCGAGTTTCCGAGCAAAAACAACTCCACTTAAAGAAGTTAGCCGCCAAGAACGTTGCCTGAATGCGGTAAATCCCGAACCGTGGACATCTCACTCCGAGGGTTGGGGGGATACCCGTCGATAAGCTGGGAAACAAATGTGTTCGGTGAGACGAAGCAGCGCGCCGCAGCGCAAGACGAAAAAGTACACGGTTTTTACTCTCTCTCCATTTTTATCTTGAATGATTGATCCACCAATAATAAAACGCGTGTAAACAAGTCCCGAACTATGTCGTAATCCCAAATTATACATCACGAAGTAATATAATAAGCGATAACGCCATCGAATTGCCAAAGTAAAAAATGCACGTGTTTCGCTCTTATAAATCCCGCAAAAAAAAGGTTCACGCCAGAGTGAATGATTATAAGATAGAACGGATATAGACAATGCAATCTCGCCCGTCGAAGTCCTTTGCGAGAGCTCGTAAAACGCTTGCCGTGAAGCGGCAAAAAGAAATCCAAGAACAAGGCGTTTCGCATTAGCCACGCGCGGAACGTAAATAGCGTAAAATGAGTAAAAAGCTTAAGATAAAGCGCATAAAGCTGTTGTTTTACTCTCAAGACACCGGCGAGGCGCGGAATAAGGGCAGTTTTCATTATTTACGAAAACTAACACGATAAGAGGCGTGCAAAAGAATGCCGCGAATGTGGAGGAAGATACTGCCCCAAATTTAGGGGAAAATTGCAGTGTACCTGTTTTATGAAACTGCCTGGTACATTCCTAGGCGGGTGCTCCTTAAACTTTAATGAACTCATCTATATTGCAGAACAATTAAGAGCGGAAATGGCATGAAATTTGTTGAGAATATGTGCCAAGCGTCTACGCGATCATTAGATAACATTCAATTCGCCAAGACTCCCAAACGACGACGCGCATGACATAAAAAAGGCGACCGTTTGAAATGTGAAACTTCAAATTGCACTCGACTTGGCCGTCGTGCCTTGCCTTCGAGTGTGCCACCCTCGAGCGTCGAAAACATGCGATAAAATGCGCACATCGTGCGCAATTTTCGAACGCGCCACGTAATCATTTGGCTCGCTTGTGCCGGCCGGCGAGTTGCAGCGGCAACGTAATGAGTGTGCGAGCGTGGAAAAGCCCCCGCTCCCGCTGCTGCTGCTGCCGCCGCCGACGCCGCCGCCGCCGCCAGGAGAGCGCGCCGAACGTCGGCCGAGCGCGATCGGTGTGAGTAATTACATCACGCCATGTTTCCTGAGCCGTGCCTATTTGCGTTCCGCCAGAACGCCAGCCCGACGAAAAGCGCCGCGCTCGCCCGGCGAATTTTGTTTCCACCCCAAATCCGACGCAACAACAACAACAAGCGCGTCCGAGAATAGATGTGTTTGTTATTGGGATTGAGTAAAATGACGAATTGCGCCGTCAACGCATGCTCGGACGGGCATGGGCGATTGCGCTTAAGGACTTCACGTGCGGATTTTATGCGCATTTGCATGCCAAGGCGCGCGCACGTGGCGAAACGCCCGACTTGCAACGACCCGGCGGAAAATGAAGGAAAGCTTTCAGCCACGCTCGGCCGCCTTCGGATCGCAAACGACTAAAAGCCCGAAGCCATTATGCGAAGCGATTAAACGAACTTCAAGTGCTCGCGCGCAAACCGATCGCGTTCCGATTGGAAAATTTAAGTCGTTCGGCACATCGGACTTTCGTGTGACGTCCAAAGAGCGCCGAAAATGGTCGCTTTTTAGTAAACGACAATGTCAATCGGGCCGTGCATTTATCACATAGGAGATGGTCGTTGTCATTCCATTCACTGCGCGTTATCAGCGCGAGTAAACAGAGACGGATCAACAGTATGTTCGTTCGGTGGTCGCCGGCGCCGTTCGGCGCACGATCTACAAGGATGGCGCGCGCGGCTTATTTGCACGCTCATTACGCACTCCACCAATGCATTATTATCGAGGTCGTTAAGTGTAATACGCAAGACTTTCTGAAAACGGCGATTGTGAATTACTGCCACGACCGATTCTTAAACATGGCCGAGACTGGAATTAATTGTCCATTGAATGTGAATTTTTACGCTAAGAGATTAAATTAACGTTTGCTATCTACATCGAATTTCTCCGAGGCAATTGTCGCGCGAGTTGGCAAATCGAGTGAAATATCTGTAATGAAACGTCAATATCAGCTCCACGCTATTGGTGCGTGCGCGTCGTGGGCTTTGGGCACGAAGTGATTTCGTTTTTTGCCCCCGCCCCACCCTCCGCCGCGAAGGCGCCGCGGATCGACGGGCGAAAGCAACAAAAGCGCGCCCGAAGCGACGCGACCGAAATTAACGAAAGCACTTATTACTCTTATCTCCTAGCGTATCTCGAACGGAGCATTGTTGATTGCACAATTGGTGTGAGAGATAATTCATCTGTCTAGCCGGCAACGAATGGATTTGCATTAATGCGCGTTAACCGCAAAGCATTTTAAATCGCACAATTAATACTTCTACCAACTTCGAGCAACTAAACTTATGGAACCTTCGTTTCGCCGAGAGAACAAACAAACAATAGAACATTCCGTAATATTTGTCGAAAATACAAAAGCATTCGTTATAAAATAAAGTTGATAGCGTTCGAGACGTTTTCCCAGTAAAGTTAGTTAGTTGCGAACACTTATGAACACGGACGAATGGAAAGTTGGCGCAAAACGCTAACAAAGTGCGGAAATTGTCTGAATTCCAATTCCCCGCGTTCGCACGCTTTTATCTGATTTGTCTTTTTTTGTGTGTGTGTGAAAGATTCGTGTGCCACGTACTAACAGTAAAACACATAATAAACACAGAAAATCTAGTTTCAACTAACAGTAAACAGTTTTATTCAAGCATGTCATTAATATTGACGTAAAAAAACTTTAATTGTAAACAATTCTAGTTAGTACATGAAATGCAAACAAAACAAAAAACTATTTGTGTTCCCGGTATATTGCAACTAACACAACTAAAGACAATTTATCGACTGCGAAAAAATTAATTGTCAACTGCGAATGTGCGCAACAAAGGAAACTCTTATGCAGCGCCGGCTCTGGGAAACTTAACTTGTCCGACGGCCGCCGGCTGTCAACAGCGGTCTACGAGCAAATTAAAATTTAAAATTTCAAGTGTTGAATATTCATTAGCACGAACCGGCGCGTTCGACAAACAACGTTTCGCTGGTTCGTGGCGTAAATTTGGCGTGAATAATTTTGAAATTTGTTAAATCGCACTAGTCGACAACGCGAGTATTAGATGCGCACGTTACATGCGCAAGTGCATTAACGCGATCGAAATAATGCCGGATTATGCGCGTTCAAAAATAGACCGCCCGTCCAACCCACATTCGCATCCATTTCGGGCAATATATCAACCCCTCCCCGCAACATTGCACAACATCATCCGGCAACACGCGTTCGTATCTAAATTGGAACAGTTACCAGTGAAATTACGAACACCACCGCTCGCACTTGAAGAATTCAGGACGGCAGGAAGTCGCTTCACACGCCAAAACACGTCCTCGCACATACCCACGTACGGTCAGTCGGGGGTGGCCTTAATCTAGCGCTCGCTTCCACGCCGATGTTCGAAGAAACGCGCCTGCTTTGCGTATCGATTCGGTCGATACCAACCTTCTCGTTGACGGTCGGCACACGCTCAATTAAAAATTTACAACAACTTGATTTTCTAGGTGAGCACGATCGGTAACCTGACCAGTTTGAACTTGATTCGCGCGTCGAGTAACATGTGCAATGGGACGTAATAGGCGAAATGATTTCGGGCGTGGGGAGTGTGGGTGAAAAAACATGTTGTTCCCGATCGATAAATCGATCACATACGCCGCCCTAGCACGTCGCCATTCAAACAGACTCGTTCCGCGAGTCCGTTCAAAGCGATTTAAGACTTTTCATTGCGACTACCTTTCGGACCGTGTAACAGATACCACTCGACGAGTAATGATTATATTCGATGTTAAAACTATTTTAGCCTTTATTTGAAACATTTGAAATTCCACCGAAACACAAATGTATTTTTCTAAACGTCCGAATTGGCTAAAAAGCGTTTTCCAGTTTCCCCAAACGTCGTTGCTAATGCATACGCCAACTTCCACTTGGCCTACTTTCGAAACGAATTTACTGCATCCCCCAATTCCCCAATATTATCAAGCACCACTCAACCATTTTCGCCCAACCGATTTCGCTCCGGTTTGTCCGCGTGCGCAAAGTAAAAGGCACATGCGCGTGCGATTGCACTCGTTTACCGTACTCGAAGGAGTGCTGCGGTTTGCCCTTCCATCATCAGTCTATCTGACTGCTGGATGTAGTAACTTGGTGCGAGTCGACTAGTCCGCAAGTCCACGAATAGGCCCGATATTGAGTTCAGAAGTTGTTAGCAGAGTTAAATTAAACACGCCCTAACTTCGCCGATGTATTCGCGGATGGAGACTTTGAGCAGGGCGTGAATTATAAAGATAGAACTACGGTGATTAAATATTCAATAAATATTGGATGGTCGGGGTGACGAGTTGGTAGGAAAAGTGTATAGCGCAAGTTTCACCAATTACACCCAAGGGCCGGAACCTCGACGAAATAGTCAATATCGCTGTATTTTTTTTACAAGTCGTTGAAGCTTTAATGATTATGGGGCCTATTAATTTGGCACCGCAGCCATGTTATGCGATAACAATTTCATCCGCGAAATTCTAAAATTGTTTTTTCTACGCCGAAACACGGGCGATTTTCACTGCGAACAGTGCGTAAAATGGTCACTTTTTTCCACAACAACTTTTTTCACAGTGAGCAGTTCAATAAAGTGCACAATAAAGTGATTTACACTCGAAGAAATGCACTCGCTCGCTGTTGTTGCAAAAACAACTATTTTGTTTTAATAGTTGCTATTCTGATGAGCAAATTCAAAAAGTTTTGCAACGATCGACGATAAGTAGTTGATGATGTCATATTTCCGTTAAACTGAGGAGCAAGTACCAAAAATCCGCTGCGCAATATCCAATAACGATTTGATTTAGAAGAATTCAAAAGAAGTGAAAATGTTTAAAGTGGATAATTTAAAATAAGAGACTATTTCAACCTCTACATTATTCCCTAAGCTAACCCTGCAGTTGTTTGGGCCTCGCTTATTAAAGTAACCTTCCGATGAAGGTAAGCTTTGCCCAAGGTGTCTAGACCCGCTTCAATTAGCCAAGCAGCACTTCGTCAAAACTAGTTTATTGCGCAACTCGTCTGAATTCTCCAGAATTGGCGAAGGCGCCGCGCCTCGCATTGTTTATTCATCCGCGTTGCCTTCGTTCCGCTCGCAAAGTGCATTGTTCATAGGCGTTGTTCGTTCATACATCATGCTCTCTATTCTATCAATTCCCCAGCGGGCGCAACGGAAGCCCCAGTCTACCTTACGCCCTCGCGTACGCAACAAGAAAATCCACCAGTAAAATCCGGTTAGTGCACTGCTGCAATCCACTACTTCTATCTTCTATCTAGTCCCGGCAATAAATAGCCCGAACGAAGCGTTTTCCTAAAATATTGTTTTCCGATGGCGCACGTTGCGTTCTTACGTTTTGCGGTGAAAACATTAAAATTTCATTAGAGGGAAAACTTGGAAAAGTGTGGCCGGGGAAAAAAAAGTCGAAAAAGTTTTCGCATAAATTACACCAAATTCGACTGCCGGCGTCGCCAGCCCCGATATGCGTATGACATGCGGGGCGGGTGGGGGTTTGTTTGAGAAATGCGAGATTGAAAAGTGGGAACGAGGATGGCCGGCCGATCCGGCCGCCCGACCAATTTAATATTTAAAACGTGCCCTACTTGTCCGGTCCGGAGTCCCCGTGTCAAATATCCATTTTCCCGTTATCCTTCGGTCCGCGGGTATTTCGGGAACATTTTATTTCCCCATTTCCGAATTTCCAAGCACGAGCACTGTCCGGAAACCAAACGACTGATCGCTGCTCGGTTAAAATCATATACAGACGAACACCCGGTATATATTCAGAGATGCCGGTTCAGTTACGGCACAGCGAAAAGAACATTAATCGGTCCGATGTTTTAATTACACTCGACACACTTTTTCGTCCCCTTTGGCGGCTCGCGCTTGCGGTTGTGCCCGTTGAGCTTGTGTCTGTCCCGATGGTAATTTAGCGGCCGCGCGCGAACCGGGCGGGCAGGCACAGCGCGCTGCTCGGCTGGCGGCGGTTGCGAGCGCGCGAGGCGGCGAGGACGACTCAACTGGGTCACACCCTTGCGCGTTCGTCGGCGGTCGCCTCCGGTGGGCCGTTTCGGCATTCCACGCCGCCGCCGGCAGCAGGCGCGCGCCTACCAGCAAGGGAGGGGCGGCGCGCAGAGCAGCGAATCGAATTCATACAGGGCCATCGAACGCCGCATACTTTCACTACTCCGCCAGCGAAAGCGACGCCGCCTCACAGAATCTCTAAAATCTCGGAATCCTTGCGATTGTTCATATTAAAAACGAGAATAACCTAGTGATTTGCGCGTGTTGCGCGACAGCCGGTGTAAATGCCGACGACTTGCGGCGTCGTTGCCAGTCCAACCATGCCGCCTCCACGTCGCGCGCACGCCGAGAAACCTCGAGCGGAGAGGAACCGATTTTTCCAAGAAAAACTTCGCGCGCCGCTTATCAGAACCGAATTTAGACTCGCTTGGTGAATGTGCCCGGACGGGGATTCGGCACCCTCGAGAGACCAAAAATAAATTTCCACAGGTAGTTAATAAAAGTCAACAGAATTGCACAGAAAACGCGTAAACTCGCGCCAAACGAAGAAAAACTAAGATTGAGAGTCGGAATTACGTGCGCGCTGTAAAAACACGTCGTAAAACGTCCTTCGCGCATTATGCTTCTAATATTTATCCAGCCGTCAGAACTCGTCTCCCGACTGCGGCATGCGATGTTTAGAAAATATTTTTAAAGCCCGCACGTCCTTGAAGCGTTCGAATTTCCACGCATGTTTTATAGCCCAAAGTGAGCATTCTGTTCGCGGCCTTTTCGCGCCGGGGCGGTTTATATTTGCCGCCGCTCGTGCGCAGAGAACGAAAATGATAATTCGTCCGTTCGAATTCCGCCCGCGTCGGATGTTTTCGCCGGCCCTTGCGCACGCGATGCGTCGTCTCCCATTCGACTCATAAATTACGACTCGTTTTCTTCCGGCGTCGCGCGCGAATTTCCCGAATAAAAACCGAATCGCGCAAATGAACGCGCGTCGACGCCCGCGAAGCGCCGGGAACGCGAACACGAAATTTTTCAACAACACAAACACACCATCGCGCGATAATTGACGCACGCAAAAAATATTCCGGCGACAACTTCTCGGCGCCAAGACGCCAGACGCGTTGCGCCAACGACGACGGCGCAGAAAGAGCTGACTAAGCGATAAAACGATGATTAAATTACTCATTACAGTCAATGTGCGTGGGCCTCGGTCTCGGCTCGGAAAATAAAGTAATTAGGCCAAACGAATGATCGCGACCGACGTCGAACACAGCCCGAGCTAACCTGAGTACAGGTCGATTTTGCGTGCAGAATTAACGGCAAAAACCATAATTCGATGATAATTTAGTTACCATTACATCGGGCACGAAGTTGCGACGGATCTTTGTTCAGCGTGTTGCGCAACTGACGTTAATTAACGCATTTGCAAATTCTGCGCGCCGTTTCAATCGATAGTTCAAGCGCGACTCGAAGTTTGCGCCGTTACAAAAGGCAAAACCTGTCTCGAAACATTAGCGATTCTCGGCGATCGTTGCACACATAAAAGCTTCCCAATATGTATAATTAAACCATGAGAATATCAGATAATAAAAGATTCCTTTCTCAAACTGCGTTAGCGATTTGCTCAACTTCGAATTCGCAATCCGGTCATGATGTCGTCATTAGGCGTTCGTTGCTTTACAAATGGTTGCCAATTTTTATTTGCTTTGCAGTCGGAAAGTATTTGAAAACGAGTGGAAACAGAGATGTTATGACTATCTCATTAGCTTCGAAAAACGGAGGCGGAATGTAGCCTCCGTTTCCGGATGCTTACGATACTTTATCTCTCATATTGCAACCGTTCTCTCTAGCTTAACAAACACAAATGATCTCTGTGCATGATACGATCCATACCTATCCAAAATTGTACACTGTTTATATATCCAAAAATTAAAAAAAAAGTACCTTCTTATTTCCAGTTGCCTCTCAGACGCTAATTTCCTGATAATGTGCGGTTCCTCCAAAATATCTACTCGACAAACTTATGGCTTATTAGCCGTCAGCTTGTCCTTCAACCTCCGGGGCGCGTTCTTTCGATGCTTCCAATCAGGACGAGTGCATTTCCATCTCTGCCCACACTACGCCATTGTTATAAAATAATCCGTTGTGGCAGCGGAAGTCGAGAAAGTCTTGTTATTTCGAGAATTTTTCAACTTTTACCTCCAGACAAATGCTCGGGGAGTAAATCAGAATTGTTCGCACACGCGATCGCATTTCGATCGAAATCCATGCACAAAAAAAACTTGCCGTCGTCGTAAGCACCAAATATCCGGCCGGCCAACTATGCCAACACTAGCCAAGCGCGAACCACTTGTTTTGTCCGCGATGAACGGTCGACTGAAACTGAAACTGATTAGAGTGGCGCGTCGCTTTTGTTCGGCGGGCTTTTCGCTACAAGAGTTGCGTGGGCGTCGCAATTCGTTGCTTCGCGGTTGTTCGGTCGTCGATGATTCACGTTCGCACCAACCGCATTTAAATTGCAATAGCAATATTGGCTTAAGTAATAAGTAATGAACATTGTTACTTAATCAAAATTTGAACGCTATATTTGTCATCTACAACTGTCGTCATCATATTTTTATGACTTACTACTCAACCAAAATTAACTTTTTGGTACTTTAATCTCGTCACTAAATAGTTTTTTCAGTTGTTTCAATTATCACTAAAAACCATGACTTTGAAACGGAGAATAATTGCATTCGAATTAATGTGGAAGAGAAGCGCAGAAAAGTATAAACCTACTTAACAAATGATTGCGTCAAGGTGACTTTTAATATAAAAAAGTCGCAAGGTACAGCAATAAAAACCGCCACGCTACAAGAGACTTTGTCGTGATAAGAAGTGAATTTAATATTTGGTAAATGACGTCATTGATGACATAAAAAGCCGAAAAGATTTCACTTTATTTAATAAAACGCAAATAAAACAAATAATAAAATTATTCAACGCGTTTCAAGTGCCGCGAGAACATGAAAAGTGAATCATCGCAATAAAGAAAAGAAAACCAGAAAACAATACAAATAACACCAAAAAACGCACAACGCGCGCGCAAAAAAAACTTGACCTTATAGAGCATTTTTCTGCCTTAATAACGTTCGTACACGTAGATGGTTTATTGATTAGTCTTGATATGTGTACATCAAGACAACTTTCTTTGTGATTCTTCGATAATACAGTCGCTTACGAAAATCTTCCGGCAGCGAGTAGGCCGAGGAGTCGCCGTTAAATTACACAAATTATAATGTTTGCAACTCACGCAAAGCAGCACGCTCGGGATGGCCACTTTTTGCGCATTTCCGGAAGCCATTATCTCTCGCGCACATTACACTCCGCGCTCGATTTATCCGGCTAAATAGTGATAATAAATCCCGTTTACACCTGGCGGTGCACTCCGGCACAGAATCGCAGCTCGGCAACGGTTAAATGGAAACGCGTCGCGACGTCGTCGTCGTCGTCGTCAACGTATCAGTGTAAAATAGATGTGTGCGCCGACTTCGACTCGACAATCGTTAATATTTAACTTGAGCGTTGGACCTTAGGCTAACTTTGAACTCGACGCTCGCGTACGACTGGCGCCCGAAACGACCGCGATGCTCGTCGGGCCGCCGATATCGAACGCTCCAAAACGTTCGGAATTAAATTGCGGAAAATAGAGCGACGCAGTGTCTTTAAATCTTTAAGCCACCTATGCATATGCGTCGCAGGTC
>JAODGE020007689.1:0-13871 GCA_027574965.2 Ecitophya simulans
TGGACTTCAATAGGTGTCTCTGCATGTCTGCTGTTTTTAACAATTACCAAAAACTACACATTTATCTGATTATTGCTGTCGTGTTATTCAGATAATATTAACAGGACAATGCAATGATGAGTATTGTAGAAACCATTGAGGAAAAGTAATATGATCATAGCTAGTATAGATTATTTTAATCGCGCCTCTGAAAAGCACTCTGCTCACGACGCTGCTATATTCGAGAGTAAAAGTAAAATCGAATGCGACCTGATACCAGCCAGCCCCCCCGCTAAGAACAAGAGTAACACGGGTAACCTGGTACCGGGCCAGCAGTCTGGCTGGTCATGGTGTTTGGTACAGTTACAGGAGGTTAACCTCGCGGACACCCGACGACCATGAGATTTCCTCTCACCTGTCCTGTCGCCTAATATGTTATCTTTCGTTCATTCCAACACTGCGGCTAAGTCGCTCAAGTAGTTTGCCCATATGCAGACGCCAATCTTCGCTGGAATAAAAATCGAAGATTAATCAAAGTCCTCGCTATCATTTCCAAACGAAACACATGATTTCATAGAGAACAGGAAGAATTGCCAAGATAATTTCACTCACTTCCTTGATGCAGAGATAATTAATTGCGTCCTTAATTAGAAATTATTAGATTCTCTCAAATGGTAAATACGATGCACCGCGCACAACCGGCGATTGCTTGGCACCTTTTACCTCGACGGTTATTAAATTCGAGAGGCGTCACTTTCTATCTGACCTATGGCCCAATCAAAATTTTCGATGTCCGCACTAAAAAGTATAAATAAATCCAAATGAACACAAGGTACGAGATGATTATATGACCGGGTGTCATTTACACGCGCGTCCACTCTTTAATAGGTGAACGGCGCGGTTATAAATGTTTACGCAACGTTATTTTGGTTTGTGAAGGAAGAAGCGCGTGACATTTTTTAAAATCAATTGAAGACAATCGTTACCTAATAAGAACTCAAACGATTGATTAAAAATTGATTGATTACGTAAAGAAAATTACGGAAAAAATTACAAGAAAATGTGCACTTTTTCAGTATTGTATACGCGTTAGATAAGACTAATATTTAGTAATAAATAACACCCGTCACTTGTCAAAGTGATTGTATATTTGTACAATTTCTATGTCGTAAATAAATGTCACAACTCCGACAGAATCTCACCGTTTAAAAAATCTTTCTTTGTCTTCGGAGCCCCTCTCCTTCTGGCGCAAAGCAAATGAGATCCGGTCCAGTTTCTGATTTATCTTTGCGGATTCAGTTTCTTGTAGGCACTCTGCACATAAACGACCACGCCCTGAATGAATCTAAATCATTCTAAATACCTCACAGCGCGGCGAGTGCCAATAATAACTATCTCGTTTTAGTTTCGATATTATCTTTGGAATGACGACAATGAAACAACGAAAACAACAGATTGGCGGCCAAATATCACTCAGACAAAAAATCAAGAAGAGAAAGTTCAAGGCCACGATTAAGCGCAGCCTTCATGTTACGCCACTTGATTATGTTTTTAATCGAAGACCGCGGCGCAGCAACCAGTTCGGATCCTCGAAACGCCGCCGAGCGAACGGAAACGCCGCATATCACGAAGACACGCATTAGTTTCGGGTGAGAATGAATTTTGAATTCCCGTCCCGTCGGTTGCTTTATTTGTTGGTCTGTTTTCTGGTCTAAAAATATCTCGGTGAATCTGATTACGTAACGAAGAGCGCAGGTAATGCGCGTATAATGAAATGCAACTCCCTCCGGCCATGACAACAGAAGATTCAAATTCAGAGCTCACGGTTTTTCATATCTCGCGACTGTTTTTACGATCCGTACGCTGATTTTTTAAATCAGTGGGGTTATTAAAGCAAAATATAAGAACGTTCTCACTGTTCTCATTTGAAGACATTGAATATAAAAAATATAAACGAACTGTTTCTTTCATAGCGTTTATTCGAAACTATCCCTTTATTAATTAATTATTTTTATTAGCAAAACAATAAACATATAAATTTTATGATAAATAATTTACAGATAAATCTTAGTCTTAAATGCAATAATTTTAAAAATTATAAAAATATATAAAAGATGTTCTCAAACGAAGACAGTGAGAAGCTACAGAAGACTGTGCTACATCAATATTTTAAAGTTTGGTTTACAAGTAAAATAAATTCACCTTTATGCCAATTAGAAGTCCAACAGTTGAGATTCAAAGAGATGTTTTGGACACTTAAGTATCGCGATGCATCGCATACAAATACCGAAGTAAACAGCAAGATAATGTGTTACTGTTGCTATGCTCAGATAAACGAGAAGTACAAGTTTTTTTTAACTCTTTATAACTTGCCGGTTGGATCGACGCGTTACCAATTTAAACATGGTGCTCACATTAAACCAAGAAAATTTATTGAAACAAGTTGTTTCAAAGTAGACACAAGGAATAATCCACTAAACAAAAAAAAAAGATTTCTGCTTTATTATAATACGATTTGATACTAAAAATCATAATTTGTACAAAAAGTAAAACGCTGTCTGTTCCATGACATATTGTGTAGAATGTAATATCACCTTATTTCTGGAATGTTTGCCAAAATTCCACAATAATCCACAAGTATATTTATTATTATTACTTTATTTTTAAAAATTGTGGGTTTTACTATTTTTATTAATATTAATGTTGTTATTAATTGAAATTAAAAATTGGTTAATTTAGTGTAAAAATATATTTATACTTTTGATACCTCTTCTTCCCACTGTTGTCAATTAAGATCACCTGTGTAGGTAGTAATTATATATATAAATTCAAGAAAGGTCTCTGTGTTTGGGTTCCTATACTATAAGTAATTTGCACCATTCTAAAAAATGAAATTAATACGCGTAGCGCGGCTAAAAATTATATTATTATATTAAATAAGTTAACGCAACATGCCCACTTTACTAAACCAAAAAAACCGCGTAAAAAATTATTTTACTAAGGCAGATAACGTTATGTATAGCTCTCAACAAAAGCAGAAAATATGTATACGCTCGTGGCGATGACAAGTCTCTTCAGTTGGACTCATTCCACGCGGAGGTGAAAAGATATGAAAATATCTCGTTTACAAATATTTGTAACCACTGTAAATATTAAAAGGTCGTCATACTCACGTTGAAAATAAGCCAGAGCAAATATTTCCTAGTGATTGATTTCAGTTGACACTGATTCCAACCACGGAAAGATCAGAGTTCACCAACCCTCACAAAAATTGAATTAATTTTTACCTGTGTAATATTCCAGAATGTGTTGGAATGGGATAGGTAAACGTGGAAATCGTCGTAAATAATTTCACAAACAATTTATCAATATTTGTGTACTTCAAGTTACAGACGTGTGTACGAAAACGCATAAAACGCGTAGCTTCGGAAAGAGTCTCGAACACATTTTTTTTTTAACTTTACGGATGAATAATATCTGCACAAGAATATATTTCATAGCCAGTGCCCATGCACGGAAAACGAGAAGCGAAGGATTACGCGTTGTGCCGAGCACGCTTGGAAATAAACCAAAACAAGAGCTCAAGAGACGATAAATCATCCGACGTACTCAGTTTTTCATCAACCCGCCGAGGCTTACTCGACAGCATCCTCGATTCCGCCGGCTTTTACGATGAAATGCATGATTACCCAACCGAGAATGACTTTCGATACCTAATGCTCGTGCTGCAATTAATTCTTAAATCATTAGCAACAGAACTTAAAGTCAGGTAAGAACCAGCAAAGTAAAATTATTAATATTATCCCGACGAAGTGGCAGAGCAACGATTTTCTATTTTATACGTTTGCAGCAAACCCTAAAAGATTACCTAACGTCATTGAAACTATTCGCATTCCAGCAACCAGTAAAATAACCGTTAACTAAATGAAAGTGAAGAATTTGAAACAAAGACTTAACAAGGCGCACACATAATAGGCGTACTATGAACGCCGCAATGTTTTTAAAATCAGGCCAAGGCTACAAGGTAAGGAAAGGGTTCCTTATTACGTTTCATCGTTTGAATAATATCCATTATCATTCCGCGCACAAGTTAATTTGTTCTTTACGAACATTATCTGTGGGCTATGCAATATTTATGAAGATGTTTATAACCAGCGCGTGCAAACGATTTGTGGTTAGCTGTTAACTTTATTTATATAACGTTTTCGTACAATTTAGCAAATTCCGAGAACTGCGATTACTTCAAGTTTGCCTAGTTATACATTTTAAGCGCGACGAGTGCTGCCGTGTACCTGAGACCAACGTAGATCAAATGAATATAACTCATTCCCTATAATTCTCGAATATCAGCATGCTACATATGCTGCTTGTTAATGTATTGAGAAATTCTCCGAACTCAATAAAGCCAGCATCCGGGGTATTATTGTGTCACGCGAGAGATAAACAAGGACAATCAGACAGGACGTAGCGCGCGTTACGAGCGAATACGAATTGATTTGTCGTGAGTTCTAATATTTTCCGAGAGATCGTCAGGTAGCCGCGCACTTGATAGAAGTCAGCGCAAATATTAGCGTTTTCGCGCGCGCATCAGACCGACTGCCTGCTCGTTCGTGCTTCGCAGTGTGCATTAATAATGCGCTTCTTTGCGCCGGCATCGATTGCGCAAAACGCACTCGCGCCGATTCGCCCGCCGCCAGTCATGCGAGAGTTGGCAAGTGTTCTCTGGAGTGTGTACTCGCTGTACACCTTTGCGCGAAGAGCCTTTCGATGGCTCCTCGCCGCCGACGCGCCGTACACCTCTTGCGTTACGCTGACATAGTGAGAGACAAGAACGGCGCATTCTTGCGCTTGGACGTAAGTGCGCCGAAGGTAGCACAAATGTGCAGAAAGTGTTCTTCGCGTTGGCGGCGGCGCGCGGAGCTGAGAAACGCGGTTTCTTCACTATTCCACGCGAAGACTCCCGCTGCCGGTGCGTTCGCGTGCGAACACATTTTGCGCAAATTAATAAAACTTCGGTGCTTCCCCGTGTTGCGAAAATGTCTTAAAGCTAGACGCCACTTTGCCAATCGCTCGCGCGACAGCGGTCATAAATATTCGCGACGTGTGACCGATGAAGAGTACACACGTACCATTCGGTCGGGCGCAATTCTGCTATTCAGGCCAGCGCAAGGACGGCCTTCGGTTTAAGAAGTAAAAGTGCAATATAATGGATAAACTAGGTTATAGTTGCACGCTCGAAATGTTCAAATATTTCATTGCGACGCGCATGGTGCACGCGTTCTTGTTCCGACAATGAATGCGCTAAAGGCACGCAATTACCCTCGCATTCATTAAAATTATCCGCTAACGACACAAGTTAAACATATTTGTTGCTCTACGACGTGAATAGATTCACTTTTACGTCTAAAAATAGCTTCCGTTCGAACAGCCAAGACCAACGACCTAGCAATTTATGCACAAAAAGCAACCTACTTCGCCACGTTTTTCTTTAAATTGACAATAACAACAAACAACACAACATAAACTCGGCAAGATAAGTAAGAATGTTTTGCGAGATGTGTCGCTATTTATAAGTTTATTATTGCAGCGACCTTTGAGAGGATTTCATGCGCATCAACATAGATTTTCTTATATCACAAACTTCTTCCTCGCGAAGTGCAAATTAACGCACCGTGCGCACCAGGGTAAAAGTTGCGTCATTAGTAAGTTTTAATGATGTTCCGACTGTCGAAATAGCTAAATGATGAAATTGCTCGAAATAATTTATATTAAATGCGGCGAATTGGAGTGGAGTTTGTTTTTACCGTTTATCATCCACCTAGGCGCCAGATAAATATTATTAACAATTAAAAATGTGCTGGGTAATATTTAATTAAATCCGCAGGCGTGTTTATGACGGCGTGGACCGGTACACAATTTAATAATCGACAGTTTATGGGTGAAAAGTAAGTCACTTACCTTTCAGTCTCGGTTGCGAGAAAATGTCACACTCGGATTACTTAAGCCACTAGAATTAATTCAATTACCGAATAGCTTCCAGAAACAGCGCTCTGGGCAACTAGACGAAATGATTTATTAAACCGACGCAAAACAATAGTCCTTTAAGTCATGAACCAATAAAAGCGACGTAACAAGCGCGTTTTATTGCTTCGTTGGAAAGTTACAGTTACGCTTCACCTACATTCGTATTTTTTGTTTTTTTATTGCTCGAGACGAATCGGGATAAGGAATGGCGACGACAATGGATCGTGGAGTAAAATAAAGCCAACGCTATTTTTGCACATGGTGTATTTTTTTAACGTTTTCATTCATCAATATACAATATTCACTTGTTCTGCGACGCGCCGCGAGCGAACGCTCTTTCTTTCCCACGCGCGCGACTTCGTAAACTTAAATCACGAGTTGTCAATTCACTTAAAGAATCATCCACTTAGATATTTTACAAGAAATATAAGTATATTTCATAACTTAAGCTTGTTTCGGGGGTATCTACAAACGAATCCTCTTCGCAACATTTCGTTCCCACTCTGCGCTTATATTACAATACACATTAACAAATAAGAATGTACAATACGTTATTACAGTTAGAGATTTCATTCGTTTTTTTTTCACAATTTTTAAGTAATCGTATCCATCAATTACTATCAATTAACATACGCTTTAAATATGTAATGCATCGCAGGCGTTTCTTACACGCTCCTCGCTAGCTACCAGCAACGATGTAAATTTTTTTTCAATTTCCCTCCCGGCTCTCGATGTGACACATTCTCGAATGCATGAAACTTGTAAATAAAACGTTATCTTTATTATTACTCTTATCGTTATAGATAATAAACAAATAGTAGTGGTTTACATATATAGGTAGGTATATTGTTTATGTCCGAGTTTAAAATATATTCCTCACAAACAAGTATACCGATCGTGATAAATGTTGATAAAATGTATCTCTGTCCTCTGCGTTCGCCTCCCTGCACGTGCTCTTCTGCGATCACTAGGCGTTCAGTTAAAACAACATAAATGTATCCCTCCCCGTTCTCAGTACAATTTACCTATGTTTCAGTCAGTTACTCTTTTTGTGTCATTAGCAGATTCCGATTTAACAATCTCATAGCAATGCATCGACACCCTAACGTCTCGCTGTGCGCGGTATATCATTATAAAATCATTAGGCCGGCGTGTTTCGTTCGTTAGATCTGCTCTGTTTGCAAAGATTGTTCGCAGAAGTATTTTATTTAATTAACCACATAATTCTGTTTGGCATGCGTTAATGATATTTGTACTTGTTACTTGTCTTAATTTATCAGTTTTTTTAATGATTCGAAAATATCTCTGCCCTCAATTGGCTTTTATCTCTCAATAACAAACTATATACGATTTAAACATTCGTAGCTCTAATATAGAAACATTGATTCTTTTATCTAAAATAAGTTGTTTATTCCATCGCTCTGTGATTTATTATCATGGGACCGGACCACATATTGTTGCCGACTAAAATCTTCGCGCACATCGTTTGCACGTGCTCCTCGTTTGCGCTATGATTTATTAATGAATATACACTCGATGACACCAAGAGAATATCCGAAAGTATTCATGCACTTAGCAATCAAGTAGAGTGACACTTCAGCGGTCACCTTTAACATTGATATTATAGGTAATAATATATAGAATAAGACTATTTACAATTATTACGTGTAAAACGATTTCACATTTTTTTTTCGAATAAACGCTAATACTTATTGCAATTGGGCGACTGATTTTTCTAATTTGTCCTGGTTTTCATTTTTTGCGCACACTCGACCACCGCCTCGAACCAATTAAAAAAAGGACAATTGCCGGGAATTGCGTGAAATGAAAATCAAAAACTTCTTCGTACAAATTCAGCTTAGATTCCAAAAATTTTCAAAAACCAAAAGAGAACATTTCTAGAAAAATTAACGATTCGACGAGAAAAAAATAAAATCAGTCTTTTCAATTAACGATTTTCATTCAAATTTTGATTACTCACTTTGCCACTTCTGCGAGATTTAGCCCAACACGCGAGCAACACCGTCTCTGATTTTCACTCGTGCCACAATTTCGGTCGCCATGCTTCAATACAATATAGTAATTATAGGAATTAGTATATAGTCGTAAATTAATTGTTACACAACCCAATAATGCGTTATTTGTTGTTCTTTTTGAATAATTTTTTTGTTTTATTTTAAATGTGTTCACAGCCACACACCAATGATGCGTCAAAATTAGTTTCCGTAATTTTCGTTCAGCCTCATTGAGTTATACACGATTTGAGTCGTTTTGTGTTTTTTTTTTGTGTTTCGCTACAATTTATTTTCGTCTCGTTTTTTTGCCTCCTACTTGTATAATAATTTCTAAAGCCTACCTATTTAATTAATAGGCCTACATCTGTCCACATCGCCTCCGTAATCACTATAAGAAGTACAATTAAGAGTAAACATGCTAAAATGCGGAATGATTCGTACATTTGTGTTTCAGATTTCGATTGGATGTTCCCCTATGATTTGTGGGAAAGCGCATTTCCAGTTTGTCGATTAGGGAAAAACGTGTGCGGACCGCGCCGCCACCGGCTCCTTGTGGCATTGGATTTCCTAACGTTAAGTAAATGTGTTGTGGCCTGCGTACCAGACCTCAGTCCTTTAGTTTGCATGCGACTTTGAGTTCCGCCTTTCAGGTAGTTTAGTTTTGACTGCGTTCAGTGTGTTTGCGCGGCCGAAGAAGATCGTGCCCATTTAGGTGCGTGACGTAAACGAGCCGACTCTCGGACGGAATGTCTTCCCTCTGCGGCGGCAGGGACTTACCCGCATCACGTCGAGCACGGCATCCAGGCGGCCTGGCACGTGCAGCCGCCGTAGTTGTAGTTGGCGGGAACCATGGGGTAGATGTAGCTGTAGACGTAGCCCTGCGGTTGCTGTTGTGTCATCAGCCGCTGCTGATCCAGGCAGAGCACCTGCCACGCGAGGTTGTCGATGAGAGAGAGCGTCTGGCGCCGCTCGTGGCCCATCAGGCAGACGGTCGACTCCTGGACCACCTCGTGCAAGTGCATCAGGTACTGATGTTTGAGCGCCTCCTCCTCGGGCCCTCCGAAATGGTTCCACAAGTAGTTCTCCAGCTTGGCCTTCTGCTGGTTGATGTCGGGGAAGTCGATGAAGAAGCGCGAGCACATGTACCGCTGCAGCGTCTTTATCCATTCCGGCCGCGCCGGCTGGTAGTTCTTGACTAGCAGGTAGCAGTACTTGAGCAGACCGCCACCGCGGATCTCCTCGGGGTGCCGCGTTGAGATCAGTTTGTTCTGCAAGTGGTACAGCGCCTCCTGGAAGTCGCCGAAGACCGACTCGCCGACGACGGTGGGATAGAAGTTCTCGCTGATCTCCAGCTCGCTGCAGTCGTAGAAGAGCAGCAGCGAGTCGAGAACGATCTGGAAGGAGTCGACGGAGAACTCGAACTGCCGTCGCATGGTGTCGACAAACTTTAGCTCGACGTTCTTGTGGCCGCGCGAAGTACCAAGCGAAATGAGCGACCATCGATCGCCGTCATTGTTAACCTTCACCATCTTGCTCACGTAGGCCTCCTTCATGCTGCAGGACGAGATGCGTTTGCGGCTAACACCCTCCGGCAGCAGGTCGTAGAGCGAACTGAGGACGGCCGACTTGACGCGGTCGTAGTTGCGAGGCGACGCCAATTCCACGCCGAAGATGAGATCCAGATCGTTGTACGGCTGCGACTCAATGGCCAAGACATGAGAAGCACACCCGCCGTTCAAACGAATATCGCGCACTTTCATGCCAGCGCCGCCGGCGGACGTGTCCGCCTCCAGCTTGCCGCGCACCACGGTCACCAGATCCCTGAGGCGCACCTCGATGGTCGGGAAGTTACCGCGCCCGTGGATGGCGACCACTTCGTCCATCACGTCGTTGAGCCGCCGCACCTGTTCGTAGCTCAAAACGGCCAGTCTTTGCTGAGATTCCACGTCTTTTGCGTTGTCCATAGCGTTGTGATGTTGACGATGCTCCTCGGCGTTATTCCTAGACCCACACTGCAACGTACAAGAAAACCGCATCAATTGCAGTGCCAACGTCGCGTCGCGCAATTGCGCAAATTGTGCAATTAGCCCGAAACGCATTACCATAGCGGGACGCGCGCGCGCTCGGCATCAAGATCGCGATGATTCACAGCGACCCGGACGAGATATCAGATGCGACTGGGTCGGCGCGATAAGCGACACTGCGAAAGGGGTCGTCCTGCGTTCGCGGGGCGTACATTGCGCACGCGGCGCTCGCGAAAGCAACTCGAGTCGGCGATGACGTCACGCGAGCGTTTCGCGTAGGCGGCGTGAATGGATCGCGTGGGCGGCTGTTGGGGTTCGAGGGGGTAGGAGGGGATACGGCGCGCGCGGTGCGGCCGGGCGGGCTACGCGAAGTTCGGACGCCCACGCAGCGCCGAAATAAGGCAACCCGAACCCCGGGCCCGCATACAAATATCGATCTAGCGTGCAGATGCTTCGGGCAAAAAAATAAAATAAAAATAAAAAACGCGCGCCCATTCAAGCGCCTTGCTTCGACGAGCCGCGGCCGATCGCCGTCTTATATATACAAAAAAAATGGCGGCGCGCCTCATCCGCCGAATCCGTTCCTTCGCGACACGAAACGAAATACTTGTTGCTCGCGGTGCGTCAGCCGCACGCGGCTCTTATCTAATCAGTAGCACGGTTTCGTTGGCTCGGCGCACGAAGGACGACGACGCCTGTCGTCATGCCACGGCAACCGCCTCGTCCAAGGCGAGTTCAAGTTCACGGCGTTTAATGAATTGTTCGCGTTACGTTCGCGCTCGCCATTGTCGAGTCCGCAGACGAATGGCGAGTGTGCACGGGTTGGAGCCGCCAGACATCGAAACGACTACATAACGCATGCATGCATGAAAGTGGAACGCCCATTTATCTACGATTGACGAAGAGCGCGAGGAACGTGAAAAACAAGTGAAATTTCAGGGTCGGCGTGCGAACGTCGCACCGCGCGACGTAAATGTGCGCTTGACCAATATTTGTTTTCATTAAATGCATGGCGTCGACGTCGCGGCGTGCATGGCGGCGATCGTGCGACGCGCGTTCGATCTTTCTATCCGCGAAGGTCGGCGTGCCGATCGCATTTTCCAACCGCGACGATGCAACAATCCCTCGCCGGCCGCTCTCCGTTGCGCATTCGTCAGGATTTCGTAACAATCGGTCATCACAGTAATGTGCATAAATTCGCTGGCTGGGCGCGCGGTCTGAATGCCAAACGTGGCGCGCTCTGCGCCTCCAAGGCTCCCGATCGTTTTGAATGAAAAACAAAAGTAGCGAAATTGCGCACCGTCGCATTAGCGCAAAGCGTGCGCTTGTTATTTGTTTTATAAGCTCGCGACGCGGCAAATGTCCATTTCGGCGCGAAAACGATGACAATAACCGTTAGCAACTTGAACCAAACTTGATGAACTTGGACTAAGAACCAATCGTTACAACTTACGACCGCGACGAGAACGGACCTGCATAATTCTGTGTAAATGCCAAAATATTAAAAATATGCCGACAAATTGATAGCTCTGCAAGATAATTTTTTTGTTTATCACTTCCGCATTGGTTTCGCTCCAATCGATCTATTATTGACCGAGTTATAGACAAAACAAATTATCAATTCCCGAATTATGATTCAGATGTTTTCTTCTTTTAGTTCCGCTGTGCCGACTGGCGTCGCTCGCACGGCAAACTACAAAAAGAAATACTGAATTTTAATTGAAAATTTGAAAATATACTGTGCCAACCCAGCCAATATTTTCTCGACTGTAAGGAAACAAATGCCGGAGTTAACTCTCGGGTGGTATAATAATATTGGCATATTGTTAATATTTTGAGGGGTTGGCAAAATCAACACGGAGCACCTACAAAATTATATCGGTTCCCGTCGCGAGTTCGCAAAGTTTGGTTCAAGTTGCTGACTGTAAATTGGAAAGACCCGCCGCACGTATAGCGCGATATTTCGCCTGCTTGTAAGTGCATGTGTATTTTCACGCATTAACACAACGAGCATGTAAATGTAAAATAAACGTGGCCAAGGATACAGCGGTTTACAACCGTGCAAATGCGCGCAAACAAAAATTATCAAGGCCCACGCGTTTCAGAGGACGCGGTTCTATGTTGAATACATCGCATCAACAAAATACCAAGCATCCGAGTACCGAATTGATATTTCAAATAGGACCCCTCAGATAGAACAAGATGCAGCTGAATCGATATTTGTACGAATTCCGTTGGTTCTCGGGCGACAGTTGTTTATGCAAGCGTTTAACCGACATCGAACGCATCACAGATTAGTTGTGGTAATTGTGCGACGGATTATTCCGCACGACATTATTTCTTTATTGTGCATCTGTCGTCGAGCGCGTTCGTCGTGCACAGGCGCTCTTCGCGAGCAATCAGCGCATTGTTAAATTCGACCGCGCGCGATTATATTTGTTATTGCTGTTGCCATGTTGATGCGTTGTAAATTACAACACAGGGCAAAACAGGCGAGTTACGACTTTCAATTGAAATGCGAAAACTGATTTACGACGCCGGCCGATTTACGACAGCGCCAGCGTCGCGATATTATTGAAAAATAATCGGGATCGGGCCGATTTATTGTTTAATAAAAATAAGCCCGTTAATCGAATTTCCGGATGGCGAAGCGGAATACACTTAATTCGAAGCCGCGACGAGATTAAGCGGACCGAAGAGGCGCTCGGTGGCGATGGGACAATGAAGCACGACGAAGCCATGAATGTCTCTTGCGTGCGCCGAAGTTGGCGTATTGAATGTTATCGCTCGCGAGGCGCACGAAAACAGGTGGCGCACGACGAATGTCTCCGAGCGGAAAAACATTTCCAGCGCGTGCGCAGAAATGTTCGCGCAACATGCATGCTCAGGACTTAGGACAATGCGCGCGGGCTTAATAATAATTTCGCTACGTCGCGACAGCGCCGTATGTAGCCCAATTGCTATTCTGCGCACACACACAGTACTTCGCAACGACGCGACACACGCACCGACGACGGCTTTCGAGCGCCTCGAAATGTCAAATTTCATCAAACTTTATGACACCCGCACAACCGACGCGCGCACGAAAAGTGCAAGTCGTCCGATCCGTCCACGTATGCGGGACACGACGCGTCCACCGTCTAGTCGCACGCGCTGGAACTTTCCACTTCCGGCGCGCGATGATTGTCCGTGCAGTTGCTTAATGTTCTTGTTTTTCTCGCCAGCGTCGTTCGAGTTGTCATCTAATCTTCCACTAAATGCGCCTTAATCGAAGACGCGACGTCTTCGTCGTGTCGATTTTATTGTGTTGAAAATACGTGGCGTTGCACGGTCATAGATTTGCGCATGCGCGCGTACTTGAATGTTTAGCTAATGACATTTTTCGCCGCTCGCGTTTTGGCCGGCTGTCTGGGTTAAGCGCGGTGCGAGTGAGGTATGACCTAGAAACACGAAAAATGCTCGAAAGCTCGGCCGAGCCTAATAATAACGCGTCACACAGGTATGCGCGCGCATGCGGATTAAAATCGTCGTGCCGGTCGAATATCTCGCGCCGTTAATGAGTTTAGTTTATCGCGACACGCCGACGTCAAGAAGTTATGCAAATGGCGCGCGCAATGAAAGGGAAATACGATCGCGCAGCGATGGCAAAATATGCCGCCTCATTTCGAGCGGCGAATATTAAGGACCAATGTCGCAAGATTAAAACCATTTTAAGGACGTTGGATGACTAATTGTTTTCGAGGAATTCTATAGGCGCGGCCAGTAATTATTAATGGAATATCGTTAACGTTTCCACCGTCGGAATCCAACGTGTTTGATATTACTACGC